>CATIWO010326908.1:0-22686 GCA_949673435.1 Macaranga tanarius | reverse complement strand
CTTAGTAAATTTTAGACTTATATATGTTTTTTTTTAACATTTGATGCATCATCCAATATACCATAACCACATGAGCTATAAATATTTTGGAATTCAAATTGGGTACACTTTGTAAAAAAAGTAAAACTGTCCTAACAATATCTATTTTTTTATACATAGACTTAAAATTCAAAATGTTATTTAAAGAGAATTTAAACTTTTTGCCATCTAACAAACAGATATTACTTAATAAATGATTTAATAAATTTTAGACCTCCAATGCTTTTTAAGGGAATTGTAATTTTAATGACCAAATTGTTAGGAGTAAATAAAGTAGCTTGAAAGGTAAAGGCAATTTTTCATACACCAAAACACAAATTCAGACACATGAAAAATAATTAAATTTAAAATATGAACGGCATAATTAGATTCTTCTAATTTATATAATAAAATTTTAATTATCATTTCATTTTAATGAAGTGTAAAATTTATTTATGCTTCTAAGTAATATAGTGGTTGACAGTTGATGTATATAGAGAGCACGGTGGGTTAATTATATTAATTTTCAAAGCATACTTTTACAGCTAATAAGAACTAATCTAGTTGGTCAAAAAGAGCACATGTTGAATGGACTTTGATTGATTTAAGTTATTGAATCCACTGTTGGTTTAACTTATTAGACCAGATGTGTTTTTATGGTCTCATGATTCCAAATTAGGCAATAGCATTTTCATGAGCTACTAACAAAATAAATTTGAAAAACAAAAGATTTGAAAACAACATTCTGCCCAATTCAAGTTGGCATAGAATAGAATTGACTCAATATGTTATTAATTTATATTCAAAATGCCATATGAATTGGCAAATACAAATCAAGATTGTGAGATACTAAAATGTTTAACGATAAAAAATTGACTACCCAATAACATATAAAATATATTTTTATATATTTTGATATTTAATGTGTTTTACAAAATACTTTACTAGATAAAAACTAAACATTTTTAAGAAAATAAACCTTCTTTTCAAAATGACAATTATTTTATGATAGTACATAAATTTAAACAAATAAAAAATTTATTAAAAAAATTAAAAGTAAATACCAACTAATGTAAAAATAAATTTTTTTTTTTGACGAAAACTAATATAAAAATAATTGAACAATCAATTTTGGTAACTTTTGATCATCATAATAGTGGGTCTCATATAAGAAATGTGAATATTGTTTAAAAAAACTACAACCAACTCAAGTCACTCACCAGTTAATCACCGAATAATTTTTTTAAACTAAAAATATTAAAAATATAATATTTTAAAAAGAAAAATTAATACTGTAAATTAATAGAAATTTTCAAAAAAATACACATCAAATATTGAAAAAAAAAAATACTTTTCAAAAAAATATTTTCCAAAAATATATATATTTTTAAAAATAAAGGGAACCTTAGGGATGGCTTTTTAAGTCCCGAAATAGCACAAGAACTACTGGGACATTCAAAGAATAAAAGCATCTGTACTACGTGTGTAAATGGGCTTTTCTTGCTTCATCTAATATTCTCGGGTGTAGAACAAGCTTTTCATCTCTCATATCATATCCTAACCACTCAGCAAAATATGCCATAACCAACCGCATCAAAGTGTTACTGTTACCTTTTTTTTTCCCCTAATGTTTTTGGGATCAGATTCCATGAGCAATCCACCAATTCTAAATAAACAAACAAATAAAGGCACAAGTGATCAGCTAAACACAAAACTTTGGAGGTAGAAGCTTCTTTGACATGCGTGCCAAAAAGTTAGAGTTCATAAACAAGTAAGCATGTTTTTGGGATAAAAATATAGATTTTAAAAGACACTGAACAAGAAAAATGGAAGCCATTGTCATTAGATCATTTTTTTTTTTGTTTTTTTAACTAATCATCCAAGTCATGCCCTTGTGTGTAATGAAATCAGCTTCAAGTGACTTTAGACACTTGTTGGATTATTTGCATAGGAGAGTAGATTTGGCTTTGAACAAAAAGTGAACTTATAAAGAAGGAAGAAAAAAAAAAAAAGAGCAAATCAATAAATCATAGAATGAAAATGTGTCTCTCGATATTTTGATGGAAACTTTAAGTTCAAATCTTTTAATTTATCACAATTATTAGAATAAAATAATGCGGCTTGAATCTTTTAATATGTCATACTTATTAGAATAAAACTATGCAGTGGACGAAATATTAAATATATTTTATTACCTTATTTTTTATGAAATTTCTTTTTAACATTATTAATTGATAATAGTTAGTTAGAAAAAGAGATTATATTAGATCCGAATGGATCACCGTACTCATAAATCAACGGAGTCTAGTAAGTTTTTATGGAATTTAAAAGTGAAATCTAAAAAATTTTAATTTTTTAGGTACGAAGGGAATGTCTCGAATTGGAGACCTCCAGCTCCTCCGTGTGACATTTGATCACACCACTCTATCTGCTCTGTAGTATTTTTATAAAGCTTACTAATTGATGTTGATTGATTTATATTAAAAAATATAAATTAGTAAGAAAACCAATTGGAAGGTTTTAATTTTATTTGCTTTCCAGTTGATGCTACCATACCTATTGCTTATCCAATTTGAGATCAATAAGCAATTTGAAATCACTGTCTTTAAAAGAGTGCTTTTCTAGAGAAGTATAGATAATTAGCAATATTCTTAAAAGCTGTTCCTTAAATAGATAGAAAGTGTTTCTTTTTTTTAAAAAAAAAGGAAAATTAACACAAAATCAAAATAAAATAGAAGAGAGATAATGAGAGCTAATTATAGCTTGAAGAACACAATTTATGATTGGGATCGAGCAGTGCAAACATAAAAAGTAAAAAAAAGGGAAGGACTTTGATCTTTTTGAGACTGTTTGAAAAAAATGACCTATGGAGGAGACGAATAAAAGGCCTCTCTCTCTCTCCAACAAGGAACAAAGGTGTTTTTCTTAACAACTTTATTCAAAATGGGGGTGCTTTTGACAAAAAGGGTAGGACCGTAGTTGGGGCGATGGAATCATGTGCCTTACAGAAGCATCTCAGTCCGTGGTGTATGAGTATGACTCTGTCAGTGGTGCTGTAGTTCTCTCACGGTGCTTACCCTACCAATGTAATTCCCATATCCAAAATATGCAGTTAACCCTGAAGCTGCAAATTAAATAGCCATGTAACATCACACATACACGAATCGAACCTTACAACTTTATTCATAATTAAAACCAAGCATACTATGAACTAAGAGATGCGCCACCCGACTCGATTCAGATTAATCTAAACTTTGATTATGCAAGAATCAAACTTAACATACGAAATTGAAGAGGGCATCAAGATCCAACACAAATATGACTTGGGTGTCACTAGAGAAGAAAGTTTCCTCCTGTTTAGATGATACGCCTACAAAATAAAATATAATATAAATAAGAATAAAATAAACAAAAGCAAATGAGGCGGATAACGAACGCTTAAAAGGAAAAGGAGGGAGGGAAAACAAAAACATCCTTCGGGATACAGAATAGAATAGAATGGAATCTCATTTCCCACTATCTCAGCAACCATCAAACCTTTCTTTTTTCTCCCTCTCCAAACATTCCCTTCCCTAAATTTTATAAAATTAAATAAATAAAAAAAATCAAATTTAAAATAAAGCTCCCCTCAAAAGCAAGTCCAAGCTACTCTCACTCCGCTATCACCGCTTCTTTACTCTTTTCCCTTCTCCACTCCTGTCAGTCCATTTTTTTTTCCCCCGTTCACCTTACCACTGTATTTTGTCTCAGAAACACACCCGTTTAAAAAAAAAAAAAAAAAAAATGAGACCATGACGACGCCGTCTGAACCACCGCCACAGCCGCCGCCTAAAACCATCATTATTCGCAAGCTACTCGTTGAAGTAGTCAATGCACGAGACCTCCTCCCTAAAGACGGCCAAGGAAGCTCCAGTCCTTATGTCATCGCTGAATTCGATGGCCAGAAGAAGCGGACTTCAACAAGGTATCGTGATCTCAATCCAGAATGGAACGAGACGCTCGAATTTATCGTCTCTGATCCTGATAACATGGAGTTTGAAGAGCTAGAGATTGAAGTCTTTAATGATAAGAAGTTCTGCAATGGGAGTGGCCGGAAAAATCACTTCTTAGGAAGGGTTAAAGTGTATGGTTCTCAGTTTGCTAGGAGAGGACAAGAAGCACTTATCTACTTCCCTCTTGAGAAAAAGAGTGTGTTTAGCTGGATTAGAGGTGATTTAGGGTTGAAGATTTATTACTATGATGAGCTGGTTGATGATCAGCAGCAGCAATCTCCACCTCCTCTTGATGCATCACAGCAACAGCCGCAACAGGAACCGCCGCCCAAATCACCTGCGGTTGTTGTTGTAGAGGAAGGGAGAGTTTTTGATGTTAATCCACACCATCCTGACAATATTTCTCATAGTCATCGCTTTCCTGATCATCATCAGTTTCCTCCTGTTGTCGTTATCGGCGAATCTCCTCCTCCTGTGGTGCATGTCCACTCATCTGAGCCACCGACTGTTCCGGTTCCGGAGGCGGCTGATGTGGAGTGCATACCAGAGGTCAGAAAGATGCAGAGCGCAAGAGTTGCTGCCGGCGGTGGCGAGAGAGTGAGATTGTCACGGCGGCCAAATGGAGAATATTCTCCTAAAGTTATTTCTGGAAAATTTAGTAATGAAAACGAGAGAGTTCATCCGTACGATCTCGTTGAACCGATGCAGTATTTGTTTATAAAAATAGTAAAGGCCCGTGGTATATCACACAATGATAATCCATTCGTCAGGATCAGAAGTTCCAATCACTCTAGAAGATCTAAATTGGCGATATACCGTCCCGGTGAGCCAGCTGATTCTCCAGAATGGCATCAGGTGTTTGCACTACCTCTCAACAGGCCTGACTCAGCAGGTTCAACCTTGGAAATCTCTGTTTGGGACTCAACGGAGCAGTTTCTCGGTGGCGTTTGCTTTGATCTGTCCGACGTTCTGGTTCGTGACCCGCCGGATAGTCCATTGGCGCCTCAATGGTACCGGTTAGAGAGCTGTGCTGATCAGAACTCGAGTAGAGTGTCCGGTGACATACAGCTCTCTGTTTGGATTGGAACTCAAAACGACGACGCGTTTCCGGAGGCATGGATCTCTGATGCACCGGACATGGCGCACACGCGGTCGAAGGTTTATCAATCGCCAAAGCTGTGGTATTTGAGAGTGACAGTTATTGAAGCGCAGGATCTCCAAATTGCTGCAAATTTACCGCCATTAACGGCACCAGAGGTTCGAGTCAAAGCTCATCTCGGATTTCAATCAGTAAGAAGCAGGCGAGGCTCCATGAACAATCACACTACGTCGTTTCACTGGCACGAGGATTTAATTTTTGTCGCCGGTGAGCCACTGGAGGACTCGCTTATTCTCGTCGTTGAAGACCGCACAAACAAGGAAGCAATATCACTCGGACTCATAATAATTCCAGTGAGCTCAATTGAGCAACGAATTGACGAGCGCCACGTGGCATCCAAATGGTTCCCATTGGAAGGAGGAGGTAGTGGTCCTGGACCAGGAGCAAACACTCCAGGCGGTGGATACTACCACGGCAGAATCCACCTCCGTCTTTGCTTGGAAGGAGGGTACCACGTGCTAGACGAAGCGGCGCACGTGTGCAGTGACTTTAGACCAACGGCTAAGCAGCTGTGGAAGCCGGCTATAGGGATTTTGGAGCTGGGAATTCTCGGCGCTCGCGGCTTGCTTCCCATCAAAAACAAAGGCGGAGGCAAGGGGTCCACAGATGCTTACTGTGTAGCTAAATACGGCAAAAAGTGGGTCCGCACGAGAACAGTCACGGACAGTTTTGATCCACGTTGGAATGAACAGTACACGTGGCAGGTCTATGATCCTTGCACTGTGTTGACCATCGGTGTATTTGACAACTGGCGCATGTTCACTGACCCATCGGAGGAGATGATGGATAGCCGTATAGGAAAAGTACGGATACGTGTATCTACGCTTGAGAGCAACAAGGTGTACACAAATTCATACCCACTATTGGTTCTATCAAGATGCGGGTTGAAAAAAATGGGCGAGATTGAAGTAGCGGTTCGGTTCGAATGCCCGAGTTTGTTACCGGATACTTGTGCAGCATACGGTCAACCATTGCTTCCTAGAATGCACTATCTCCGCCCTCTTGGTGTTGCACAACAAGAGGCATTGCGTGGGGCTGCGAGTAAAATGGTTGCTTCGTGGCTTGCACGCTCCGAGCCGCCGTTGGGTCATGAGGTGGTTCACTATATGTTGGATGCGGATTCTCATACTTGGAGCATGAGGAAGAGTAAGGCTAATTGGTTTCGGATTGTAGCTGTTCTTGCATGGGCTATCGGGTTGGCGAAATGGTTACATGATATCCGACGATGGAAAAACCCGGTTACTACAGTATTGGTTCATCTTTTATATTTGGTACTTGTTTGGTACCCGGATTTGGTTGTTCCTACCGGGTTCTTATACGTGTTTTTGATTGGTGTGTGGTATTATAGGTTCAGGCCTAAGATACCAGCGGGCATGGATATACGATTATCTCAAGCAGAAATGGTTGATCCGGATGAGCTAGATGAGGAATTTGATACAATTCCAAGCTCAAACCCACCCGAAATAATTCGGGCAAGGTATGACCGCTTACGGATATTAGCTGGCCGGGTGCAAACAGTTTTGGGTGATTTTGCAGCCCAAGGTGAACGGGTTCAAGCTTTAGTGAGTTGGAGGGATCCACGGGCCACAAAACTATTCATAGGGGTGTGTTTGGCTATAACCATAATTCTTTATGTGGTTCCACCAAAAATGGTTGCTGTAGCCTTAGGATTCTATTATTTGAGGCACCCAATGTTTAGGGACCCCATGCCACCAGCTAGCTTGAACTTCTTCCGGCGGCTTCCAAGCTTATCAGACCGGTTAATGTAGATTTGGTAGAGTAAAATTATATAGTTATAGATACTAGAAAAAAGAAATTTTTTGGGCACCAAAAATATGGGGTGGTGGGGACAATGTGAAGCAAGCAAGAGCCATTTTGGGTTTTAAAAGAAAAAAATTGATGTCACCAATAATAGTGGGTTGTGAAAAGTGGGAAGTTGGCATAATATGTGTCTTTTACTATTATTATTGTTAATTTTTGTTCCTAATTGAATTTGATGCGATTAAAGGTTCAAAAAAGACTTGGAATAAGAGAGGAAAATTTAGGGTGCCAGAGGAGGAGGATTTGTTGTAATGGTGTCGCAGAAAGTTTATACATTGATTTGCTTTCTAACATATAAAGCTGCATTTCAACATTTTTATTTATTTTTTTCGTTTCATATATATATATATGCACACATATTGTTGTGGTGGTGATTGGCATTACTATAGAGCAGTGTACAAACAAAAAGGGTGGACATGAAATCTTACGGGTCAAGATGCAAGGTTGGCAATTGGCAGCTTTGAGACGTAATTTTCAAAAAGATTTGACTTTAAGGACAGCATGTAGGACTATTGCATTTCCACTCACACTGACATTAGGCCACAAACCAAAGTAATTCACCTGCTGCACCTGAAAAATGGCCTTTCAATTGAGGATGCATAATGAGCAAAGCTGAAGCTTATAGTTACTTGTAGATATTGAAAATAAGGCTTTCACACTAGTGGGGCTTAACCTGACAAAAGAAAAAAATATGGCTTTCACTTCCAATTTGCAGTTTCCAAATTCCAAAAATGCAGAGACACCCCATTGGCAATTTTCCTCATTCATTTATACTGTATGTTACACTTACAGAACCTTGACTACAAATTTAAAAATTGTAATGTTGATCCAATGTGTAGACTTTTTGCCTAGCTTGATTAAGATGATGTAGCCATAAACATTGATGCTATAGGATAATCATGAGAAGAATTATTAATCTTACAACATCAACACAAAAAGAAAATTGTTTTTCCTTTTTTACTATTTGAAACAAATAATTTCCTACTTCGACTTAAATCATGACGGGAGATGGTAATTAATTAGAAAGCCATCACATCTTAAATCATGATTCAAAACTAATTGACCCATTTCCTCACAAGCCATGATTTCATTAATTGATTCCATTCTATTCATATAATGACTGCATATGGTGAAATTATTGCTATTGTTTTCGTTCCTCCCCTCCTCCAGTACATGGTTGTGCTATTGTACTGTAGTGGAATTGTAACTATAGGCAAACAAAAAAGAGGTGAATTTGTGCATGAAATATTGTCCTTACAAGTACATTGTGGCGAAGCATGAAAAGTTGGTACAAACATTGGACTAAATTAAATCATTTGGGTTGATGAGAGAAATGACAATGTTTTGGTGGGCATTCACAATTCTCGCCGTAAAAAAATGCAGCCCATCACAAATTTAGAACACCAAAATAAGGTCAACAGCAGAGTATAAAGGGCCAACCAAAAGGCACAAAACTACTTGACTGCTATTTTGTACAAAGTAAAAACAACACCCAAAGAAATCGCCTGAACAACTGAAAAAATTCTAGGTTTGTTGCCTTCATAATTTTCTTATAACGTAGCTAGTTTTTACACATCATATTTTTAATTGTGGCCATTACATTTCTTTTTTTTTTTTAGTTGGACCATTCTAGTAGATAAATTCTTGATGTGTAACAGATTCAAGAACAAATTGCAAAACTGTTAGCCTTAGTAGATGAATTCTTGATATTTATCAAATTCAAGAATAACTAATTTCAAAATTGATAGGAGTCTTGGTTTTTTTTTCCTTCACAAATTAAAATATGCAACATGGGATATTTGCTTCCCTGTTTCTAACAGACATTAATGGCATGTTTAAAAATATGTTAGGATTTTTATTATGAGGAGAATTTTCACCCTTACAGTCTTCGTGAATTGAATTAATGATTTTTTTAATAATTTTGTCAGAATTTTTGTTGTGAGAAGAATTTCATGTTGTATTCGTGAAATTTTAATACTATAAAAAGAGTTTTTGTCATTTAACTGCAAGGAAATTAGTCAATAATGTGTATTTTTTTGTTCTCAGACTAAATGGGAGAGACAGCAGAGACAGAGAAAAATGCAGATCACAAAGTTGAGAAGAAGGAGAATCCTGAGAAGAAAGAGGAGGCTGATAACAAAAAGGAAAAGGATGGAGAAGAGAAATGTAAAGATAAGAAGGAGAAGAAGAAGAAAGACAAAGAAAATAAAGATAAAGAGGATACTGGAAAAGAGAAGAAGAAAAAGAATCCTGAAGATAAGAAAGACCCTGCAAAACTTAAGGCTAAACTTGAAAAATTAGACACCAAGATGCAACAACTGGCTCAAAAGCGAGAGGAGATTCTTAAACTCCTTCAACAAGTTGAAACCAATGCTCCAAAGCCAAGTGAAGGAGCTGCTGCGTAGTCAACATTTATCCTGCATAGATGGAGAGTTAGGAACTTAATTAGTAGCCTGATTAATATAACTACTGCAAAACAACATTGTAATTATGTCTGCCCTTCTTTGACCTAATGGTCAAAACCATGAGGGGCATTGCAGGGGACTCGGGATCGAATCTCTCCATTCCATTTGTACTGGTAAAAAAAATAATTATTATAAAGTAACAAAGAGCAAAAAAATCTCTGAAAAAACATGTTAGATGTACATTTGAATAAAATGAAAGAGGAAAAATATTAAATTTAATAGAAATTTGAGTTTATTCTCGTAATATAATAATCAACTGTGAGCATGTATCATAAGAGGGAAGGATTCAAAACCTGATGCGCTTTTTATACCTGCAATTGCTAATTAATTGGATAACTTATGTAAGGAATGAAGCCTGGTCCGGGATCAATGCAATGCAATAGTAGAAAAGAAAAAAAAAACAACAAAGAGTAATTAATTGCATTGGTCGCGGACCAAGCTTTATTCCAGACACTGCAATTATCATCTATTTTTATCATTTACCTAGTCAGTGCAAAACCCACTTCATCCAATATATATACATCAGAAAATTCTGTACTTAAACAGGTCCACGTAAGAAAATACTTCATAGCAAAGGTTCTATGCACCATGGTGCCAACTTACGCCATCACCATTAATTTTGGAAAGCTAATTAATCGAAGAGACATTACCTTTGCATTCCACTAGTTGGGATTGGCCCCCATGGATAGGTGCAAAGATTCATGGCTTGTGCATGTTCTTGTTGCTGAATTAAACAACAGAAAACATTGCACATTGCACATATGACCAATGCCATAAAAGTTAATGTTAATTTTTGCCACTAATGTCACCTTGATTAGATATATATGTATGAGAGATATGATTGAGTAGATGAATTATATGTTTGGGGTATAAAAATGCATGATCTAGGTGCATGCATATGATATATATATTTATGTTTCATTATGCAATCAAAAGAGGATATGTAGATTAAATTAATTACTTGGCATCTCTTATGGTTTGATTTGTCGAGTGTATAATTGTATAATCGTCTTTTGGAAAGCAAACAACAAGTTGATGGATGCAAATTTTTTTATGTTTTGGGTAATAAAAGATTTTCTATTACCTTTATTTTTCATTGTGAACATAAATAATTTTATTTGAAATAATAATTTAAAGTAAGAAAGTATAATATATATTACTATCTTAATATATACAAAAATATATATATATAGAAAAATTAAAAAAATATATTGAACAGAGTATATGAAATTTTTATCCAGTCCAAAAATAGTAATAAAAATTGGGTGAATGCTGTAGCTTAAAATACAGTTTGATGCTTATTTCTTAATTAACATTGCATATAGGACAACTCGATCCACTTGACAGTTTTATGTGGAGCCATGAAGATGGTAGAAACATGACAAAGGAACATTTAATTCCAAGCTAAAATGTGAAGCATTATTAATTACAGAAGGTAATTGTCATCATTATAGCATCACCCTGGTGTCAAAATTTTTCTTTTTTTTTTTTTTTTTTTTTTTGTTAAATTAATTAGATTGTCACTGAACCAATTTATTCATGAATTCAGCAATTCTCTCTTTTGTTAGCAAAGAGATTTATACAGGGAGTAATAGACTTGGAAACAAATCTCATAAATCTTTTTTAAATTTAATTCTAAATTTATGTTTTATGTATTTAGTATGAAGGGAAATTCATTAAAAATTTTATTTTATCAAATTTTTAAAATTAATTATAATTAACTTGGATTCTATTAAAGTTAATAAATTTTATTTATATTTTTAATTTACCTATTTTATTTTTTTCATGTTTTTCTCCTTTTACAGCTCCATTTGTTTCAAGAAAAATATTTTGTCTCAAAAAAATATTTTTCAGAAAAAATATTTTCTAGAAAAATATAATGTTTTTTGATATTTGGCTACAACACTAGAAAATTAGTTGAAAAATATTTTTGGTATTTGGTTTAAAATAAATTCTTTTCCTAAATTATACAATATTATATAGAAATGGTAATATTTTATTGAATTTTTTTCTCTTTCTATATTTATAGGTATCTAAGTCTTGGAAAATAATTTTTCCATCTTAGAATGTGAAGTTATTTTTTCATATTTTTAAGTTATTTTTACTTTGACTAGTAATTTATTTTCCTTTGATTTAATTTTTTTGGTAATTAGAAAATAAGGGAAAATATTTTCATGAAGAATATTTTCCGCGAACAAATAGAGACTGCATCTTTAATTTAAAATATAGAATTTTTTTTAAAAAATTAAAATATTTAATTGAATTCTAAATTTCTTACAAACACAACATTCATTTTATTTAAAATGAATCTATAAATTTTATTTAGCACACAAACATAAACATTCACTTGCAAAGAAAATAAATTTCTCAATAAATTTGATTCCGACACAATGTAACCTGATACTATATTTGATAAATATTCTGCAAGATATAGTCACAAGTAAAAAAAAAAAAAAAGAATGTGAGTAAAAAATATTCATTTTACTATAGGCAAAATAATACTGTTATTACTAGAATTGGGAGGAAAAATCCAAACATAAGGAATCTTAACCAACAAAATTGATCCTTTGGGATGAATACCAATGGAACAGGATCTTGTGAATTTGACATGAGAGAGATGAGGACAAATTGGGTTCCTTGTTTTGATTTGGTGATGTATCAATTCACATGAACACTTGTGATGGTGGGCAACTAAATTGAGGTTGATGGAGTTGCAAGCATCCTCATCAAGACAAGATAAAAGAATTTGCTCTGCCATATGGAGTTGTTGTCCAACTTAAAATGCAATATTTTGTCAAGTTTCTTGCACCCATCTTGAATTGTTTCTATTATTTTCAACCCATTCACAGTTGCACCCTCCAAACACAAACACGAGAAATGAAAATTAAGACCTTTTTGGACCTGCATGTGATATTAAAAATTTATATATACTCAAGATTTAGCTTAATGTGTACTGAAATGGTAAAAAAAAATAATAATAAAGAAAGGGAAATTTGGCTTACTATTTCTTGCAAGATTTTTTTTGGCCATTGTTAACATCCTCAAGCTCCATCTGCAATCTTCATGTTGGAAAAGCTTTATACAGCAGCTTAGCTTCAATGTGCCATCAATTTTAAAATTGAAGGGTTCTTAGAAGCTTCCCTTGCTACACAAGAAAATGTTGCATTTGTTACCATACGAGGAAACTTCCTCTTTGGCTTAATCCATTTGTTACCAGTATATTTTCCTGACATCAAACTTTAACAGGTTAACAAGAAATTTTTGACATAGATTGCTTGCTACTTTAAATTTTAATTAAAAAATGAGCAAGGGTCCAGGTTTATACCAGGATATTGGCAAGAAGGCCAGAGGTAATTTACCACTTTGATGATGTTCAGGCTTTCTTGATAAATTGCTCATTGTTTTTGTTTACGTTTTGACTTAGATCTTCTCTATGGAGACTATGCTCATCATCCAAGAACCCATTTTGGTTACAAGGACATCAGGTGGAATTTTGATCTCTCCTGCCAAAGTAATGCATCTATTCTTTATCTATTGATACATATTAAAAATGTCAGAATTGTCGTTTGCACCATGCACAACTAGTAGTATTATTATTATTAATTTCTGATATTGCTTCCTATGATTCTTGCAGCTCCAGAGATTTTTCCAGGAGTGTCAACATATTTCAGATTCTTAGTTCCTGATTCTGGCAGGGTAAGAAAATTGTGCTAACGTATTCATCTACGCACCTTTCATGTCATTTCTGAGTGAATTACACTTGTGTAAGGTCACCGAACCTGTCACTTAATTCAGAAAGAGTGGAAACTTTAACTTACTGTTCAACTTCTAATTTCATTTAAACCCGAAGTGACTCATCAGATTCGAGTGATGGATTGCACCCTTTTTTTTTGTGAGACAGATGATATGTACTAATGTCTATGTATACGTCATCTGATGACAATGGTGACTGACTGCAATAACAGGTGGAACTGAGATTCCTGCATGAGTATTTCGGGATTGCTGCAGGTGTTGGAGTGAAATCATACGAAGATGGATTATTTAAAGGAGATGGATATTTCCCTGTTGTGAGCTTGTCAGGTGTGGCAGGAAGCACATTTTTCTCCCTTGGGACAGATGTTACCTTCAATGCGGCAACAGCCTCATTTGATGAATTCAGTGCTGGTATGAGCTTCAACAGTCCCTACGTTATCTCTTCCGTGAACTTGTAAGTAATCTCCATTAACAACTGAAAGAAAAGAAACACGATTAGATATCAAGTGAAGCTGTGCTGATTCTTGTTAATGCAGGGATGACAAGCTTGACGCTGTAAAAGCTTCCTGTTACTATTCATTCAATGAACTCACCAGGACTGCCATTGCAGCAGAGTTGAAGCATAATTTTTCGACCACTGAAAAAACCACAATCACATTTGGTGCGCAGCATTCAATGTTTCCATCCACATTGATGAAGGCTAGAGTGAACACTGATGCCAAAGTAGGTGCACTCTTTAGGCTGGAAATGTGGGAAAAGCTCCTTGTAGCTTTCACTGGAGAGATGGATTACATGACCTCGGACTCGGGCAAGATTTCAAAACTTGGAGTTTCCATGGCTTTCAATCTCTAGAGCAATTGGAGCTTCTATGGCTTTTAATCTCTAGAGCAACTTTGCCCGAAAAAAGAATAATAATACTGCTTCTTCGGTATTATGGCAGCCTGGTTTTTGCTTATAATTATGAGTCTTCTCCATCAAGATTTATTATCGGTCTCACTTTCTGAATCCCTTTTCTTGTACTACAGCAATTGTTGGGGAAAACAAGTGAAAAACATATACAATATACATATACGGAATGCAAATACTAAAGGCACCTTGGCCAGTTGTTTTGATCTGTGAATACATTATCTTCTTTGATAAGGTGAATTATGGTCTGATTCCAATGGAAAAACAGAGGAATTAAGGCATGTCTTGCAAGATTATATAGAGGACTTGTCAATCACGTATTATAAATAAAAGACATACGTATTGAAAATGATAGATTGGTATTTTCATGAACCTGACAAATATGCACATGTTGGCTGAATTTTGCAAAAGAAGCTACGCCACAGCTTCAAAGTTGCCAACTCTGTCTTCTCAATTCCTTGTCAAAGTTTTTTAAGAAACTTTGACCTCAAAAGCATGCATCAACCTTCACAAACAGCGTGTGCAGGGCATAACAAAATAAAAAGAACAAAAACCATGATAGATAGCAAGGTAGCAACCAGCCAACCACTGTTGAAATAGAATTCCATAAAGCTAACATAGAAGCAAGAGATATGAACAATTTAAAAGGCTATATGATGCTGTGTTTGATAGGTAACTATGAAAAGACTTGAA
Source organism: Macaranga tanarius (assembly GCA_949673435.1). NCBI lineage: Eukaryota > Viridiplantae > Streptophyta > Magnoliopsida > Malpighiales > Euphorbiaceae > Macaranga > Macaranga tanarius. The sequence goes on along the minus strand of CATIWO010326908.1, from coordinate 7,879 downwards.
GAAAAAAAAAAAAAACTGTCTGCACACTTCTCACATATGCTTTTAGCACCAAGGTAAGTAAAACGAAAGTCATGATTATAAGAAGAACTAAACACGATTACTAATGGTGGGAAGAAGCTTGAAGAAGTCCATCACGAATCTGGGTAGCAACATCACGAATGGCACCAGGTCCATGGGGAATGAATACAGCAGAGGATTTAGAGGCAGCACCAATGTCCTTCATTGTGTCAAAATACTGAGTGACAAGGACCATATCCATGATATCTTTTGCTGTGGTCCCTGGCACATTTTCAGAAAATCCCAGCACACTATCTCTTAATCCATCAACAATTGCCTGTCGCTGTCGGGCAATACCCATCCCAGAAAGATATTTTGATTCAGCTTCACCCTCAGCTCGCTTAATTTGTAGAATCTTTTCAGCCTCTGCCTTCTCATTAGCTGCGACCCTCAGTCTTGCAGCTAAGAAAGAAACAAGTCTATAAGAAATATACATCAAGCAAAAAAAAAAAAAATCTATATTTTCTTGATATCAGGTGTCCCAATTGAGATAGTCACAGTTCATTTTCATGTTAAAAATCAATTGACAGAATTCATGCCCGTCTCTTGCAACTACAATATGATAAAAGGAAAAAAAATCTGCCGATCCATTTTCCACCATTAAATGAATGTCTCTCGTTCTCTTTTGTGCATCATATCCACCACCACAACTTTGGATAGTTTGTGTGTGCATAATACAGCTGGTAGTCAACAGTATGTGCATTCTAAGAAGTGAGAGACTGTCAGAGGTCCAGCAATAATCAAATACATATAGAGATACCTGCATTTATTTCATTCATTGCCCGCTTCACATGCTCATCAGGTTCTATATCAACAATCAGTGTTTGCACAATCTCATATCCATAAGCAGACATAGCCTGCCAGATATTATTAAACGCAATAATATTTGTTACACAGATTTACAAGACATAAGTCTGTCAACTAACAAAACTTTCATCATCCCAACTATATTTTAATTAAATTAACAACATGAGGGAAAAAAAAAACACAATTTCAAAAATTTTTATATCACCTTTTCAAGTTCATCTTCCACAGCTTTGGCAATATCATTCTTCTGCTCAAAAGCATCATCTAGATTAAGTTTTGGAACACTTGCTCTGATTACTGAAACATGTTACACGAAGAAACAGCTCAGTCTAGAATACATGTGCTTCAAAATGAAGAAATATACATTGAAGTGCACAAATTATATCTAAGCAAAATATTTTGTACCGTCAAAAACATATGCCTGGATTTGGGTCCTTGTGTTGCTGAGCTTGTAAAAGGCATCACTTGCCTTATCAGCCAGAGCACGGTATTGAATTGATGCAACAACATTGACAAATACATTGTCCTGAAAATAAATGGAAGAACCTATAATCAAGTAACGAATTTTGACTAAACTATATAATTACAAGGGGGAATAGGCATAATAATAATAATAATAATGTCGCCAGTGAACAGCTTAAGTGGCAAAAGGTGTGGACATCGAGTCATGGAGACCAGGATCGATCCCCACCCCTTTTGGTCTCCCTTGTGGTGTTAACTATATGCTCAAAAATAATAATAATAAAAATGAAACCTTTGTCTTGGTCTCGCAACGGACATCGAGCTGTTGTAACCTGAGGGAGAGGTGGCCAGCAAGCTGACACCCAAAAATCCAAGGCAGACAGTGGCATCCAGGCTCAAGAACATCCTCAAATTTTCCAAACCTCTCCCTAATAGCTACTGTCGACTGATCAACTTGGACACAACAGAACAGATTACCCATTCTCACTGCACCCAGAAACAAATCAGCAAAAAAATATCAATTATTGATTGTATAACAGGAACCCTAAAAGCTAATTGTAACTGAATTCCAATTTTTTTTTTTTTTTTAAAAAAAGGCTAATAATACAGTGTTTGCCCACTGAAATATTCTAAAATTAAGGAAATTACGTAGCGTGTGTGGGTGGATCAAAAACGGAAGTGAAAGCAGAGAAAAATTAGTCGATGATGATGAGATTGAAGGGCAGCACTCTGAGAGAGTTGTGTTATTTTTTCTTTTCTTTTAGGGCGCCAATAGGACGAGCAGACGCAGCACACAGAGATTATCCGTTGGGGCCCGCCCTTATTGGCCCCACTCTTTCTTTTTATCTCCTATTTGTGAATCTCAGTACAAATAAAATTAAAATTATTAAATTAATTTATATTTAATTATGATTCTTGATGTATATCATAGGTTAATTAGCTATTAAGCAATGGTTTAAATACAAACTAATCTAATAATTTATATATATATCTTAAAAAAAGAGGTCTTTGTGTATGTTTACAGTTTACACTTTTTTTTTTGCCTTAATACATCAACAAATATTAAATTTATAAAATAATTTCTTTAACTAATTTATATATTTAAATAATTTTATTTTAACTTATAAAAAATCATTTAAACACATCGATAAATTTTATTTTTAATAAATTTAAATGTATAAATAGTCATTTTATAAATTAAAAACCTAAAAGACAAAATCTACCAAACTATGAGAGCTGCAAATATATCAATTTTTTTTAAATTTTTTCTTACTTCAAATATACAAAGGCCTCATTTTTATAAAATTTCAAAATTTATAAATTTAACGAAAATCAATAATTTTTTAAAATCAGTCTTATAAAACTTTTACAAATTTTATTAATAGTACAAAAGTTTTTATTAAAATTCTTCAAATAAAATATTATTAAAAATTTTGATAATAACAATGTAATATTTTTCATGTTATTAGGAGTTGAAAAAATTGCACAATAGGAGGCAACTACCCCCTTCGAAGGTGACATGATTTGAATTTTGCACTTCAAAATGTGCTTTGAAAAAAATTACTTAACTACTCTCTTACTAGCACAGTAATACATTTTTAAATATATATATGTATATATTCTTTATAAATTAAAAAGGAATATATATATATATATATATATATATATATTTTAGACTGACCAATATCATTGAAATGGGGAGGGAAGCAATTAGTAGTTAGTAACTTTAAAAATCATTTATGAGCCATCACTTAATATAGTGTAATAATATTGCGGAATTATAAACTAAAACAAGTTTGGAACACTAACCTCTTGATGATTCCACAAAAGTTTGATTTCTTCAAAGCCAAGTCAATATGCAAATTATTAAAACTTGCACTATGATTTCCACAACCCAATTTACTTCCTTGTTGTTTCTTTAATATGTAGAGAATTCTTCTGTTTTTTGTAGGGAGGAATATATCTATTAACTTTTTATTTTATCATTAAAATGATATGTATATATACAAGTTATATACCAAAGGTTATAACTCTTCCAAGGGTTACAATTCTATTTAATTAACTTTATATTATAATAAACTATAATATAAACAAATATAATATAAATAGAATAATTATTCAGTTCGGTTCAACCCGTCATGAGCGAACCCGACTCGAATTCCAACATATAGGATCTCACAAGTCTAGTAAAACTCTTATCACTTGAGTTAAGCAAGTGTGAAATATATATGTATATATTGATTAAAAAAATAAGTGATAAGTACAAAAAAGTATCACGTGGTTTAGCGCTATTCTATTTTTGACCATATAATTTTTTTATGATACTTCAGTACATTGTGATATTTTTCGTTAACAAATTTATGGCAAACTCATTAACACTGTTAACTCTGATGACGTGGATGACGATGTGGAAGTTGACGCGCTAACATGGATGCCAACATAGTGATATAGATGACAACGTGAATGTCAATGTGGACACTACGTGCTGAAGTGAATGCCGATGTGACTACTGACATCAGCATCCACATAATCATAGTTAACGATATTAGTGAGTTTGACTTAAATTTACCAACGGCATATATGACAAGATATTGAAGTGTTACGGAAAAAACTACGGGATCAAAAGTGAAAAAGCACTATTTTTTTTTTTTGTACTTATACAAAAAAAATAATAATACGATAAAATGATATTTGACAGATAAAGGCATCATAAATTTGATTGGTGGAGAAATAAGGCTTGAGATTACGGGTACTATCGCACGTGGCAATTGCACCACCAGCACGACACAAACCCACACAACATCACCACACACACACACAGAGTCCCTCATTCTCCCTGTTTCCGATTCTTCTTCTTATATCTTGATCTCCTCCACCATCAATGGCGGTCACGGCAGCAGCAGCACCACCATCCTCACCTGCTACTCTTCGACTACTCCACCGCCACCGCTTCTTCTCTTCCAACACTGGCTCTGCCCGCCCACTTCCCTCCAGACAGTCCCTCACCACCGTTGCCATGGCTCCCAAGACGAAGGTAATATTTGCACTGTTCTTGCAATTTCCGTTCCTTTTTGTTCAAGAAATGAACTGGGTGTTTTTTATTCTTTAATTTAATTGGCTTCAACTGATATTCGAACGCGCAGGTGAACAAGTACGATGCTGGGTGGGAGAAAAGTTGGTTCGGAGCGGGAATTTTTTACGAAAGCAGTGAAGAAATGGAAGTAGATGTGTTCAAGAAACTAGAGAAGAAAAAAGTACTTAGCAACGTAGAAAAAGCAGGCTTGTTGTCCAAAGCAGAAGAGCTTGGATTCACCTTATCATCAATAGAGAAGTTGGGTGTGTTCTCAAAAGCTGAAGAGTTAGGGTTGTTGAGTTTGCTGGAGAAGACAGCTAGTCTCTCGCCTTCCATACTTGCCTCAGCTGCACTTCCTGTGTTTGTGGCTGCCCTGGCAGCCATTGTGATTATACCGGATGATTCGGTGGGGCTTGTGGCTGTGCAAGCTGTGGTGGCAGGTGCACTTGTTGTTGGTGCTGCTGGGTTGTTTGTTGGGTCAATTGTGCTTGGTGGATTGCAAGAAGCTGACTGAAATTTTTCACTTTTGTTGTATGTTTTTGTGCACATATTTTTTTTTTCCCAGTTGGTTAGGTGGAAATTAGAACAATAATGTGGACTGGTGGAGTACTAATTTATGTATATGAGCAAGAAAATGAAATGTTACATGTTAGGAAGAAGAGGATTTAATTTATATGAATAGTGATGGTTTTTTGCATTGATTATAGAAATTGTAAAGATTTATTTATTTATTATATCATCCTTTGCATTGGCTTGAGGCTAATTCATCAACAATAGATAGGAGATAAAAGATCGGTTTAAATACAAATTTTAATGTTTTATTTTATTGCTTAAAGCTAATTCTTCAAAATGTAATAAATAAAATTCTTATGGCTTGATGCTAATTCATCAACAGGGGAGGTAAAGGATTGGTTGAAATAAAAAAATAATAATATAAAAGATTGGTTGAAATAAATTTAAATTTTTAATTTTATTACTTGAAGCCAGATTTCAAAATGTAAAATGATGTGGAGATGCGGGGTATCGATCCCCGTACCTCTCGCATGCTAAGCGAGCGCTCTACCATCTGAGCTACATCCCCTGTTGATAACTCGGTGATATAATTCATTGAACTTATAATATCAAACTAATATTACATACGAAAGTTTGTTACATGTGCCGCGGAATTAGAAAATCATTTGTAAAAATGCTATCCAGGAATCATGCAAAGAGCAATTAATTATACATTACTGAAATTTGATATGATCTTCCTTACTCAACATAAGCACACATCTACTGCTGACTTGCTGATTTGTATCTGTAGCGGCAAGCCCAGAAGAGATAATGCAAGAAGTTGATTCCACTTAGTATGCACATCAACCAGTAAAAACGCTCCAGGTGATAATGATTCAAGTTGCTTCCCAATAGCCACGGTGTGTGTCTGTATGCACTAGTGATAGCATTTACTGTTGAGACAAGTGCAGAGCTGAGGTAGTACCCCATTGCCAGGGATGCCCACGAGAGCGATGTAGCCAATGATCTCATGCTTACAGGGGCCTCTGTGAAGAAGAACTCCATCATCCCAGCTAAGGTGAACAGATCAGCTGATCCAAGGAACAAGTACTGCAACGCTATCCAAAGGAATGTTATTGGTAGAGGCTCAGCAGAATCTGTTAGTCCTGAATCTGTAGCTACTCTCTTTCGCTTCGTTTCCACTAGAGCTGCCACTGCCATTGCTACGATGGATAGGACTAGCCCTGTCCCTATTCTTTGCAAATAAGTGATCCCCATTTCAGATTTTGTAACTTTTCTTGCAAATGGGCTGATGATATGGTTATATATTGGTGCCAGGATCATGATGAAAACGACAGGGAAAACAGGGAGAGAAGCTGGTGGAACTTTCAATGAACCAAGTTTAGTATTCATTGTCGAAGCTTGTTGGACAGAAAAGGTGGAAAGCTGAGCGAGGCAGCAGTTTAACATTATGGTTGACATAAAGATAGGGAGTGTCTTTAGCACAATCTTAACCTCTTCTACATCTTTTACTGTGCATTGAAGCATTGGGCTTATAGACTTGTTCATCACTGCTCTATCGAAAAACCTGAGACTTCCTGTTGCAGTTTGATTCATTGCCTCTTTTTTAGTGTTGCTCTCCTTTCCCTCACTGGTTTCAGTGGTGTTTGATGAGCTTGTATCCACGCCCATGACAGCATTGCTAGGATTCCCAGGTTTGCAGGTGCTGAGAACTGCTGCGAACAGAACCTGAGAGAGCATACAAAAGAGAGAATATTATTTAGCAAGGTTCTTAATTTGCAATTTCTGATGGTTGAGTTCTACTCCACGTTTTGATTATACCTTGAATATGGTCGTAATGGGACTTCCTGTTGGAACTTTGTTCCTGTAAGTTGGGGATCCGAGGATGAAGATTGGTATGGAGAGAAGTATTGCTGCAGTGGAGATCCCAAAACCCCACTGCCACCCTTTATTGTCTTCAATCCATACTACAAAAGTCACTGCAATCAGAGCCCCACAAGATAAGCAGAAAACGTAGTAATTAAAAAATGCTGATCGCTGCTTTCTTCCTTGTTGGGTGGTGTCATCGAACTGCTCAGCGCCATGTGGAGGAAGTGAACCTTTTAACCCTCCAACACCTAGTGCTATTAGATACAGGCCTGTAAATAACATCGCTGCTTTGTTTCCATCAACTTCTTGGCATGAGATGCTTGTGTTTTCTGAAACACATGGTGGTGGCTTCAGTGAAGGCAGGTGAGCTTGGATTGCAAGTACTAACAGGCCCTGTTACATTTCAGTGTTTGTCAGGACATGAAAAAAAATATGACCACATATAAATTGTTGGTTCAGAAATTTTATTAGCTTTCAGAACAGTTACTGTGCAGCACTTGATTTTTCTCTATGGCTGATTTGGACATTAACTTCATTGATTATGCGATTTATTTGACCAAATTATCACATGGTATGAGCATGTAGGCCATTGTCATTTGAAAGAACCTTCACTCGATCGATCGCAAGCTGCGGGACCTGGCCAGATTGCCTGAAAAATGATTGGACAATGAAGCACATGGTCTTAAATTTCTGTCTTTTGATTGGCTGGATTCATTGCCCTTTTTTATGGGAAACTCGGACTCTTCATTAGTACCGTCTTAATTATTGGTTTGGATAAATATCTGGTGGGGCTAGAAAAGTTGTGTACTATAAACATACAGTTAATGAACATTGGAGCCCAGCCCTGTGATTGACACATTCTGGGCATGGATGGAGTGCGGACCAATCATTTTATTGCTTCTCTCTCGAAGGACCCCAAATATTCCAGTGTGTTGGGTCCTACATCCAGCATAGTTCTTGCTTAATAGTACGGATGTGGGCATTGCCAACTTGTGCACTGCCCATCGGTTGCGATGACCTCGCAGTTTGGTAATCAAACCGCTATATAATCATGGCACGCTATCAGCTTAATTTCTTGAGAGACAGCATTGATCAGCA
>CATIWO010326847.1:0-10657 GCA_949673435.1 Macaranga tanarius | reverse complement strand
GCCAACTGAAAAAGAAAAAAAAATGCAGAGCCTTCAAGGCATCAGCAGATTTGAATTCAACTCTTCAACTAAAACTCACTTTCATTTTTTTCTTCTTTGGTTTCATCGATCTTCAACCCCAAACAAACAAAGATACTTTCTTTTTCCTCCTCTTCTCTTAATCATCAGCTCCGACTCTTCAAACACTCTTTTTTGTTCGCTGCAAAATTCAATCAATTCCTACTTATTTTTGTTTGAATTGTTGTGCGATTTATTTCGTTTTTGGGAAGGTTTAAATTTGTTAATTGCCTTAGCAGAGAGAGAGGGGGAAAAGAGAGGGGGAGAGAGAGGAAAAAAAAGAAAAATGATTTTTAAAAAGAATGACAAGGCTTATAATGTGGCACCACGTGACACTTTTTGATCCACATCAGCACCACGTTATCTATGCCGGTCGGAAAATTAGTTTAGGCACTTTATTGGGACTTAAATAAAAGGTTGGGGAGTTTACCATTACGATTTAAAAGTTGGGTATTGTAGTGGTACCTAAACCAAAAATTGGATACCGTGAGTGAAAATTACCCTATGTTAAGCCTACCACTCTTATATGTTAAAACTTTGGCTCGAGGAGAGAAGGCTATTGCAGTTCTTTCCTCGAAAAAAGATACCATGGTATCAACAACTGGAATGATGATCAAGTGAAGGTTTTCTAGTTTCTACACTAATATCTATGTGAAATTATGTTTATCTCTATCCTTTTCTCTATTCACACTTTGGGAGTAAGGTCTACATATTCCTGTAAACCTAGAGCAGTTTTGTAAGTGGAAGTTTTCTAGAAGTGTCTGATGTAGGCAGCTGATGTTTGATGAGGAGAGTTTACTTGCTTTAGTGGAGCTTCACAATTTTTTTTCCTTGACGGGTGCTTTCAGTTCAAGTGCTCCTTGTGCTTTGACATTTTTATTACTTGCAATTTTTATTCTGTTGCTGTATTGTGCAAGATCAAAGTTTAGTTAATCATTATTTGGAACTAACTGAATATTGTTTCCCATTTTCCCCTACAGAGCCATGCTACGTAACTTTTCATGATCAAGAATGGGGGGTCCCTGTACATGATGACAAGTATGTAAGCTCAGGAAAATATTTGGTTAATATTTTAATAGTTTCAAATTGTAAAACTGAAAAAATCTTTGTCTGGTAGCTCCTTCAACCTGATTACCTCATTTCAATATCAATATGCAGGAAACTGTTTGAATTGCTATGCCTGTCAGGTGCCTTGGCTGAACTTACTTGGCCTCTCATTCTTAACAAAAGGCATATATTTAGGTATCAGTTATTTTCAAAATGATGTAATATGTTGTGATCAAATGAGGATATGTGCTTTCTGTGCTTGATTTCAGAAAATTTCAACAGAATGTTAATTGTCAGTGCTCTGACTTGTAATTATTTAATTTGGAGATATGTTTATGTTTGTACAGGGAGGTGTTCTTGGATTTTGACCCAATTGCGGTGTCAAAATTAAATGATAAAAAGATAGCTATGCCAGGAAGCCCTGCCAGCTCACTACTGTCTGAACTGAAGCTACGATCCATTATTGAAAATGCTCGCCAAATTTGCAAGGTAGAGATTTGGACTCCCTTTTTTACCCCCTTCTCCTTATATTTATACTAAGAAACTGTTATTCCAATTATCATTTCCTTTTCCTAGCTTACTTACGACTTTGGCAAAGGACCTATGGACTGAATTCAGTGTCAGAAATCTGCACAGAAACATGAATTTTAGACTCCTAATATACCGATCATGAAATGAAAGCGGCATAATCTTTACTTATGTTTCAAAAAATACCGCTAATTTACCCACCATAAAAGGAAGAGGCATATCTCACTTATGGTTCTTTATGATGCAGGTCATAGTTGAGTTCGGATCATTTGATGCATATATATGGAACTTTGTAAACCATAAGCCCATAGTTAACCAATTCCGGTACTCCCGTCAAGTTCCAGTCAAGACCCCAAAAGCAGAGTTGATAAGCAAAGATCTAGTAAAAAGAGGGTTTCGTAGCGTGGGGCCAACAGTCATATATTCATTCATGCAAGTAGCTGGATTGACAAATGACCATCTCATCAGTTGCTTTAGATTTCAGGAGTGTGTTGTTGGGACAGAAGTAAGAGAAAAGGATGAAGGACTCAAACCCAAGGCTGATAAGAAAGAACCTGAGATTCTCATTGATGCAGAGTTGCCAAGAGGATTGGACAGTTATAATTCCTGAAAATAACGATGTATTGTTCGATCGGTCGTCGTCTATTCCGGTTGCTCAGTCACTTCTGTACAAATCGTTACCACTACAACTGCTGTAAGTAGCTGCAAGCTGTGTGTTTTGTCCTTTGGTATGTAATTACTTATTTGAATTGACACGGCTGCAAATATTATTTTCTTCATTCCAACTTGATATGTTGAAAGATTGTTAAAAGAAAAGTCCATGTGCCATCATAATCAAAGGACCCAGAACAGACCTTCCTGTTATAATTGTGCCAACTCTTGATGATTTTTATGATCAATGGCATCTTAATTGTCCGTTACGTCCAATAGAAGATTGCTACACTACTGAAAGTAATGTGAAACTATCTTCTATTGGCGGCTGGAAAAATCTATTGGCGAAATTAGTTCCACATTTAGAGCTGTAAATTATTGCAGTTTAGGTAATAGCTGATTTGATTCAATTTATTCTCTCTTTTATTATCAAAGCAAAATTGTGGGCCTGTGTGTCCCACTCTCCTTTCCTGTTTGAACCGGTTAAAAAAAAAAAAAAATTGTGAGCAGCGGCACGCACTAGTATTTAGAGTTTATTAGATTTTAACTAATTTAATTCGATTTCGGCATATCTATTTAAAGTTGCTCTTTAATGTTATTTAAGGTATGACTAATCTAGTTTGATTTGTGAGCCTTGATACGATTAATAAAGTTATAACTACTGGTATCCATAGTTTTAGTTTATTGAACTTTGACTAATCCAGTTCGGTATCATTGGACTATTGAAAAGTTGCTCTTTAATATTTTGATTAAAAAAAAAAAAAAAAAAAAATTGGTCTTTAATGTTAAGTAAGGCATGACTAATCCACTTGGATCCCTACTTGAAGTTAGTTTTTGGGTGTCATGTAAGTCATGAATTTCAAGTATTGGAAGTCCCTTTGCGTGTAGCAGTACTAGCCTGGAAGTTATTTTTGCACCAAGTGAGCTCTTATATTTTACCAGACAGACCCATTTCCGGTAGGAACCTCACGTGGTCAGCAAATGCCAAAAATTCTTCCACACTCACCTATAATACGACAAAGTTTCACCATCAATTGCGTGAATCATACTTTTTAAAGTTCCTTGTTTTTCATGTGTTGTGCATGAATGCATAGATTCTGAACTAACCAGCACAATGAACTGAAGAAATTACATTTGACTACTTTCACTGCATTTATTTGATCTTTTAGCCCCCGTTTCTTTTTTATTACGGCAAGTCGGCAAAATATAAATATTCTTCTAGATATGGCTGCTGCCATTTTTCTGAAAGTGTTGCATCCAAAGTTATTGGACTTCTATTCTACTGAATCTGAATCAATTCTTGGCACAAAAAGTTGCAGATCAAGATCCTTATTAACTTTCAAGATGGCTAAAAAATGTAACTACACCTAAATTTGGCAATATTCTGACAGTAGCAAGAAGAGGGACAGGAGTAATCAATCTAGTATATATTATTATTGGTAAGTATCAAAAATTGTCCAACCTTTCTAGTTTCATGACCCAATGAACATACAAAAGAATCTTGACAAGTCAAGATAGCAGGTTATATTTGACTATGAGATACATATAAAACTCCAAATTGTCAAGTCTTGCCAGTCCCAACCACCACCTCCCTATGCTTGCAGGCCGTGAAAAGAATATTTTACTTGTACATACATGGGTGCCTGCAGAGCACAAATGCTTAATAGCATTTCAAAAGTAATAATTTAAGACACAGCAAGCCAATAAATTTGGATGGATAGTAGATGACACAGGCTGTCAAATAAACTTCAACAGCCCAGAAAGGTCAATGTTAGTGGTCCAATAAACAATCAATCTAAGTAGTCATTTTGGCCAACTAAACTCCTTCCAGTCAATTTTGGACAGCTATTTAGGTGACCAAATTGCATCCCTACATGTATCAACTTGTTTACTATTCTTTGAAACTTACAAGCTTGACCATATCCAATTTTTGTGCCAGTATATCCACTTTTGTCATCCAAGAAAGGAAAATGGACACACATCTTGATATCTAGTTTTGAATCTTGAATTAAATTCAATCTTTCTCTAATTAATTCAGAATTAAAATCTAGTGGAGTTGAGCTAGATTCTACATGGTATCAGGTTTTGGAATATAATTTTTTTTTTTTCAATCTTTAGTGATGAATTAGACTATTAATACAATTAAAATGAATCCAAGAAAAGCAGAAGAAATGTTTAAGTTCCATTCAAAATGGCATCAACTCAACTCCAACTAAACCTTGTAAACATTGAGGTTGAATTTTTCATTAATCATTTTCAATGGCAACGTACACTTGCCCCCTAAAGAAGAAAGTTCAAAGCAAATTTCTGAAAATTGTGTTCACCCATATTTTCTGATGACGTATTTACAGCTACATTGCAAAATTCAAAATGGCCTAATTAATCTAAAACTGAAAATTTCAACACTTTTCTTTGTGATTCTGCTGCAACATTTTTCCTGAGATTGCTGCTGCTAGTGCCGCTGTGAAATTGGGATCTTTCGTCAGCGAAGATGCCATCTGTTCTACCAAGAACTGCCTTACTTCAGGAGTTTCAATTCTTGCTTTTGAACTTCTGGCATCATTACTGGACTTAGATTTGGTCAGGTCAAGAGTAATTGTCGGTCCGGACGATCCGAGGGTGGCTGAGCAGGGTACTGAACCAAGGTTCAGACTTCGGCTAACCCCTGATGTTGCCTCCATTTGTGATGGATGAGGATGATTGTGCTCTCCTTCATAAGTTGCAACTAGAACAGATTGGTCTTCAATGCTTCTTTGAACCTGAATTAGCAACAGATGATAAAAACTATGATTAGAACTTAAGAACTATACCTCCATTTCCTGATATTTTATGTGTACTGTAATCGACTGCGAGGTTTCGAATTCGAACTCCAATTGGAGCTCATTTAACACATTAAAGAAGGAACATTAATGTTAAGGAATTTAGGTGATCAATACCTTCTTTTTGACAGGACAACTGGGAGCAAAAGAGCATTTGAAGTAAGCTCTTGGAGAAGGGTTATCTCTAGTCACTTTTTGGCCATACTTCCTCCATTGATATCCATCTTTCACAACCTGCAACAACAATTTAACCAATTTATAAGTAAAAACAGATAATAAAACATTAAATTTCACATCGAAGCATCGGCAATTTATGCACTTGTATAAATAACAAGGACTTACGAGACTTGTATCAGAGCCTTCTGACTTGCAATAAACTCTTGAAATCTTTGCTTTGATGACTTCTTCTCTTTGTTTCTTGCAAGATTCTTCATCAGTGGAGCTACTTTCAGAGTTCCCATTATTCATTGCAATGGTGTTATCATTGTTAGTGATATTGTTGCTACTGTCAGACTTCCTTTTCCTTGAAGGGCTAAGCTCCTTGTCACGATTCTTGCTCACATAATCCATCAACTGACTTCTCAAAGCATTGTAGTTTTCACACATCACAGTTAACATTTCTGTTAGTTTCTTGTTTTCAGCACTCACCCTGTTCAGTTCCTCCACAAGAGCTCCCGTCTGAAAGTAATTAAAAACACAACAAATTTATTATCAACTCCACACCCTCTTCTCATTTTCTACTGCTACAACAATTTTGATGCTCGTGTAATGTTATTATCTAAGAAATTAAAGAAACAAAACAATAACTTAATTAATAAATAAAAATTAACCTCTTCTTTCACAGACATCCTCCTTCCAAACTCTATAAAATTGCTTTGAACTTCTTTAGCCATGCCTCCTGACCTTTCTTGTAGAGCAACATCATCTTTAACACGTCTAGGATTAAGATTAAGATCCAAAGAAGTGTCGACCCAAGAAGAATAATCCATAGAACTTGTAATATCTGAAGAGATAAAAGATCTTCAACAAAAACCAAGATCAAGAAACAAGTATATGTAAATGCTTGATCTCCTTAGCTCTTACAAAGCTAGTAGCGTTGCTCAATTCTTGATGATGAACTAGTAATCTTGATGAACCCAAATGCAAGAAACAAGCATATAATATATAATATAGAACAACTCAAGGAGGGGCTTTACTCGTTTTGAAAAACGTAGGTGGAAAGCAGTGAGACACAGGAGAAGAAGATAAAAAATTTATGTTTATAGGAAATTTGCATGCTCATATATAGAAGAAGTTAAGCATGAGAAATTAAAAAAAATGGTTGATTGATTATCGGTGAGTGAGAGACATTTGTCGGTTGGGCACAACAATTTGCTTCTTTTTTTTATCTTTTTTGTCAAAGTCAAGCGCCCACCAAAAGAACAATAAACAATGGGATGTTGCATATGTATGTATATGTCAATTACATATGCTTTTTATGATATAGTTTTTATTACATTTTTAGAAGATTAAAAGTTTCATGTTGACCAAAATGCCCCTTCATCCTTTTTTTTTTTTTTTTTTGTGTTCTTAGGTATCAAAATATTTTGTAAAGGTATTCTAAAACAATATTTTGTAAAGGTACCATAATGCCCTTTTGCAAAATTGTTATAATTTTAAAAAAGCGTATATCCTATCTCTAACCTGTATGTGTATTTTTTATAATTCAAAAAAGCTATCGAAATATTTTTGTATATTTCATGAGAGTTGGATGAACGTATTTTTAGACGTATTATACACACACACACACACACATATATATATATAGTTTATTTATATTAATTAGCTAGCACAATACAAGTATCAACAATTTATTATTATTATTATTATTATTATTATTATTATTATTATTATTATTATTATTATTATTGTAACATCTGTGTCCTTAGGACAGGATTAGTGAGATTACTAATAGTTTGAGATTTAATTAAATATGTTTAAGTTATTTTTAGAGAAAATTGTATTTAAAATAATTAGTGAGTAATAAAATGAAAAATAGAAGGTTGGATTAAATTGAAAAGGGAATGAGGAATTAAGTGAAAGAAAAGTAAAATAGAAGGATTTATGGATAAAGAAAAAAAAGAGGAGGGACTAAGAAATTGGAAGTAGTTGGGTCTGCAGAGAAAGAAGAAAAGGGAGAAGAAGAAGAGAAAGGAGAAGGAAGAGAGAAAAGAAGAAGGAAGTTCTCTGAGAACTTACATCCGGATTTCAGCAAGGAGAAACAAGAAATCAAACAGGAGAAATTTGTGAGTGGCTTTAAATTGTAATGGATTTTTCTTTAAGTTTTGGGTCAAAGTAATTTTATATATAAATGTTGAGTTTTTGATGCTTTTCTTTAGATCTAGAACGATTTTGGTAGTTTCTAGTGTACTTGCTAGTTTTTTAAAGTGATATGCATGTTTTATAATCATTTGGTGAAGTAAAATTGAGATTTGGGTTAGAAATCTGTAAATTTATGATTGATGTGCGTGTTCCAGAGGTGAATGGGTGCACGCCTGATCACTAATGAGGAATGTACCCCATTGTGTGCCTCATCGAGTCTGGTATAGAGGTTGGCGCCTCTGTGGCTGAGACATACGTCTTTGTACCCTGTTTCGCTACCATTTAGTTAAAACGTGAATTTTGGATAGTTAAGATGCGCAGCGTTACTTAAGGAGGACCTAACTTTCGGCACCGATTAAGTTACGGGGCTCAGAATATATCAAATCGAAGCTGACTCAAAGATCTATAAATCTCTTATTAAGAAACCCGACGAACCCCGTTTTGATGTCCAAATTTGATCATTTAAGCCTCCATTTGGGTCTTCAAAGTTTTAGTTATGTTTATAGTCTTAAGTGTGTATGGCACTAAGAGTTAGAGATTTCATGTATGAGATATGGCATATTTGGATAGTTGTATATAGTCGAAGCCTAGGGCCGAATACACATGCTACTATATAAGTGTAAATCCATGTCGGGGATATGGTAGGGTTGGTAAGTGTGTATAACCGTTGCCTGGGGCCGGATACACATGTTACCATGTAGATGTGGTTGGTAAATGTATATAGTCATTGCTTGGGGCCGAATACACATGTTACCATATAAATGCAAGATGGTAAATATGTATGACGGATGCCTAAGGCCGGATACATATGTTACTATATATGGGTATATCCGATGCCTAGGGCTGGATACATATGGCAAGTGTGCATAGTCGATGCCTGAGGCCGGATGCATATGCTATCTTATAAATTTACAATGGTAAGTGTATGACCGTTGCCAAGAGCCAGGTACACATTACCTCAAATACAAGTTGAGAGTATGCATAACTGTTGTCAGGGGTTAGGTGCATATTATACCCGAGATGTATGTATAGCTGATGCCTGGGGCCAGATACATATATTAAGTTAGTTGAACACTCGAGTTATCATTGACTTAAGTGATGATCACACTTAAGCATCATCATCGTAGTCAGTTGTGTACTGATTTATATCATTTGAAATTTAGTAGATTGTGACTCGTAGTATGGTAGAGATTATGGTATCATGGATAGTGTGTACTTTGACGATACTCTTATTATGAGCTTAATTATGATGTTTTAAGTGTATTATCCAAATGTGTTAAATAAACACTTTATTTATTGGATTTTTAATATATTACTTAAAGTAAGGTGAGATTCACTTATGATTGAGATTAGGATAATATAGGCATAAGGCAAGTTGATTCACTTTATTTAGTAAGTTTATATGTGAAATAATGTGTATATGATCGGGATTAATGAGCCTCTATGGGTTGTATAAAATAAAATAGTATTTTTATTGATGATTTAAGAAAGTACGTATATGCGGTTATAATGTGAATATTAGAATCAGTTAAATATGGAAAAAGTATTTTAAATTCATTTGATTATTATTACTGTAAATTAAGAAAAGCGAGTTAAGAGATTTTCTAAGGATAGAGTTTTAAAGTTATATTTTTATCCACTCACTGTGCAATTTCCATACGAAATTACTCACACTCTTTTGTTTAAAATTTTTCAGCATAGGTGTCTAGTATCTGCTTAGCTAGCAGTTGAGAGATGGCAGGTGCAGTGGACCACACCGATCAAAAAGATGATTAAGATGAACATTTCTAGAAGTATTTGAGAATGACATTTGAATTTGATATGTAATATTATGTCAAACTCGTGTTGTATAAAGAGATGTATTTATGGTGTAATAATGTCTCTAAAGTTTATATATATATATATATTTAGTTAAAGAGTATATGTGGAAGTACTTTAATGAGTCGATTGCCATTGAATAAATTTCTTGAATAAATGGTTTATTTCTAATTAAGTTTAGAATTTATTTACTTCTCGTGATATTATTGTTAAGTGATCCTTTACTATCATTAATTCTTTAGTTATGTATACTAATGAAGTTGATGGTAGTCGGGGTGTTACAATTATTATTATTATTATTATTATTATTATTATTATTATTATTATCATCATCATCATCATCATCATCAGCATCAGCATCATCATCATCATCATCATCATCAAAAGTTATTAGTTAAATGATAAAAATTAAAAATATTATTAATTTAATTTTTAATACTGCATAATAATAAAATTTCTTTATCATAATTTTTTTTTTCAAAATATAAATATTTGATTATTTTTTGAAATATGTTTCTTTTTGGTACAATTACGAAATATTTTTCATATCCTATTATATATAAAATTAATTTTAATTTGACATTTAGTTAATGATGTTAATTTAAAAATTAATATAATAGAATTTTTAATACAAAATCTCCCACTGTAAAATATATTACATAAGAATTTAAAATTACATTCCCTTCTTTTGATTAAGATACATTTTTATTTTTGGCCAGGAGTAGTCAAGTGGTAATTTATCTCCAAGGACATCTAGAGGTGCAGGGTTCAAAGGCTACTATCATCGATTTAAAAAGAAATGATTGTCTCATGTTGTGTAGTCCATCAATTATTAGGTTATATGACCTTCATATTAACTAAAAAAAAAAAAAAAAGAACCATCAATGATCAAATCATATGACCTCTATATTAAAAAAAGAATAAATTATGATTTACCCCTTTATTTTGCCATACTATACTGTTTTATCTCTAACATTTCAAAAATATATTTGTTTATTTTTTTATTTTGTAATATTATACTAGTTACCTCTTCCGTTAGTCTTTCCGTTAAAATTACTGTTAACTAATGTAAAATTACTAAAATAACTTTTAGTATTAAACTTAATTATTATTTATTCCCTCTATTTAACTCTATTATACTATTTGTCCCTTAACATTAAAAGTTATATTTTTCATCATAAAACTAATTTTTATCAATATTTATATTAAAATTATTATTAATTAATTATAAAATTATGATTATACTATTTAATTAAAAAAATGCCTAATTTTAACTTAAATTTACTCAATTTTTTTAGTAATTACTAATTAATTATTTTTAATTTTAAATATCTCTATTTAAATATTAACTTGAATATTTATGTTGCATAAAAAAA
>CATIWO010326817.1:0-12239 GCA_949673435.1 Macaranga tanarius | reverse complement strand
CCTATGCACATGCATAAAAGACACACTATCAAAAGATTCAACCAACTGAATGGTCGATGTATAATAAGGAGTTAAAGAAATACTGGTACACTTATACTCTCCCATCAACTGTTTAAGAACAAGCTGAGAATCACCAATTACCAGGATTTTTTTTGCACCAAGATCTTATAGAGTCTGAAGGCCTATAATCAATGCCTCATATTCAGCCTGATTATTAGTACATTCAAAGTCCAAATTAAAACTGAGAGCTGTTTTGGTTCCTTCAGGTGATGTAATTACCACTCCTGCCCCAGCTGACTTTTCTAGAGATGAACCATCAAATTTGATAATCCATGGTTGGATCTCTACTCTACATACTAGGAGTTCAATTTCTTTTTCATCAACAGTGTCAAAAGTTGGGTGATCAGCTAGGAAATCTGCCAAAGCTTGACTTTTCACTGATTTTTGGGGAAAATATATAAGAGTGAACTCAATTAGGCCTAACAACCATTTGACAAATTTTCCAAATAGCACAGGCCTGTTCAACATATATCTCATCAAATCAGTTTAAGAAATTACATAAACTTTGTGTTTAAGCAAATAGTGTCTCAGTTTAGTGCATGCAAAGTACAATGCTAAACATAATTTCTTAATATATGTATATTTCATCTCTGTAGGAGATAAAATCCTACTCAAATAATAAATTGCATGTTCATGACCTACTGAATCATTTTGAGCTAACAAACATCCAATAGATTCATTTGTAGTAGATATGTAAAGTCTCAAAGGAATTTCCTCCCTTGGAGGAACTAACACAGGCGGTTAAGAAAGATAATGTTTAATTTTATCAAAAGCAACTTGGTGTTTTTCTTCCCACTTAAAATCAGCTATTTGTCTTAATTTTAACAAATCAGAAAATTCCTTAGTCTTTCCAGCAAGATTAGAAATAAACTTGCGGAGGTAATTTACTTGCCCTAAGAACCTCTGTAACTCCTGCTTGGATTGAGGTGGCCTGGCTTCAAGCATACCCCTTGTCTTATTTTTATTTATCTCCACACCTCTCTGATGTACTAGAAATCTCAAAAAATTTCTATCCTGCACACCAAATGCACATTTAAGGGGATTAAGCTTTAATGGATAAACTCTTATTCTTTTTATCAAAGCTTTTCCTCAAATGCAAAATATGATCAGTGGCTTTTTTAGATTTTACCACTATATCATCAATGTAAATCTCTATGTAATGGCCAATCATATCATTAAAGATTACATTCATAGTCCTCTGATACGTAGCGCCTGCATTTTTCAACCCGAATGGCATGACCAGCCATTCAAACATCCCAATAGCACCAGGACACCTGAAGGCAGTCTTGGAGATATCCTCTTTAGCTATGAAAATTTGATTATAACTTGAAAAGCCATCCATGAATGACAACAATCCATTCTTGGCAGTAGCATTAATTAACATGTCAGCTACAGGCACAACATATACATCCTTAGGAGTAGCTAAATTCAGGTCTCTGAAATTAACACAAACTCATAATTTACCATTCTTTTTCATAACAGGCATAATATTGGACATCCATTCAGCATACCTGGTTGGCCTTATGAAGCCAGCCTTAAGGAGCTTTTGGATTTCATCTTTCACCTTCAGCTCTACTTCCTTTGACATTCTTCTGGGAGGTTGTTGGAATGGACAAAATTCAGGTTTGATTGGAAGGCGGTGCTCAACTATCTCCCTGCTCAATCCTGGCATCTCTATGTAATCCTATGCAAAATAGTCTTTGAAGTTCTGCAGTAACTCTATTATTTCTTTCCTCAACTCAGGCTTCAACAAAGAACTGATATAAGTAACCCTTGGCTCCTGATCAGTACCTAAGTTTATTTCCTCCAATGGATCCTAAACTTCATATCTGTAATCCTGAAGGCAAACTGGTGCCTCCTGAATATCTTTCATTTTTAATTCATTAATATTTTCATCTAATTCCTCTTCACCAAAAATTTCTATCCCATCTACTTCCATGCTTTCTCTAACTATCTCCAACATCTGCTGCACGCACACTTTCTTTATGGCAGCTGCAGCCACTGCCTGTTCTTCTTCGGTGTAACTATTCATTAATGATTTCCTTAATAAGAGGAAGCCCCATCAGCTTATAAGGCATGATAGACTTGTATAGTAAATTTAACTATTGCTGAAGTACTTCCTCTATGTCTTCTTTTGGAACAGAAAAATGCTTTGACCCAGACTTGGATTTTCCTCCAGTGAACTTAATAAGCCCAAGGTCCACATCATAGAATCTAGCTTCCAAGTTATCTGAATAGGTATTGAAAGGCCTATTGTCTGCCCACACCACTTCCACTTCAACATCATTCCACAAAAGCAAAAACTGGTGCAGAGAGGAAGGTACACACCAATTGGCATAAATCCAATCTCTTCAAAGTACCAAATTGTAGTTTGTAGTAGAGTCCACCATAAATAATGCATTGAGAGATTTTTTACTTCCCACAGTGATATCAGCTGGTAGAACTCCAATTGTTTTTGTGACTTCTTTTACAAAAGTAGCCATTGCAATATCAGTGACTATTAGCTCTTCTTCAATTTTACCCAATGAGTGCAATAACATGGATGGCATAATGTTCACTGCCGACCCATTGTCAATAAGAACCCTGGAAAAGGGTTTGCCATTAAGATGTGCTCTAATGTAAAGAGGCCTGATGTGTTTAGTTGCCTCCACAGATGGTTTCTCCATGATAATTCTTTTAGGGAAATTCAACCTAGTGGTCTGAATTGTAATTCCACTGATAAGTTTCTCATCCTCCAAGGGTATTACCCCCCGAGTATTCTAAATTTTGATCACCTCCTCCTCAACATTATTTTGTTGCATTATGAATTATTTAGGCAGGGTGACTGAGGATGTAGCACACCCGAATGGCATTAGTTCACCATCCATAGTAAAGCTATCAATCTCCATGTCATCCAGTATATTTGGTTCCTCATCAAATAGCATTAAATCATCTGAGCTGCTAACAGATTCTTCCATCTCCATGTTAGAAGTTGGATCCTTAGTTGCCTTGTGTCTGAATTTGGATATTGCACTAGATTGGGCTTCTAGTTCCTTTTGCCTTCGTTCAACTACTCTTTGCCTTTGAAGCCTCCTCTTCTGTGTCCGGGTAAGTGGCTGAGGAAACTTTTTATGTTCCACCCTTCGCCAGTGCTGGTTGGATTGTACAGGAGGGGGTAGAATAAATCTGGGCTGTCTCCTTTGGAACCTTGGTGGTGACCTTCTTTCATCTCTCCTTCCTCTAGATCTGAAACTCCTTTTTGGTACAAAAGAAGAGGAAAATCTTCTATTTGTAAAATTTGGTCGTGACTGTGGTCTCCAATGGTTCCTGCCTTGGAATGGTTCTCTATTTAAACTTTGTATATGTCCCTCCATGCCCTTTTTCGTCCATCCTATAGAAACAGTACCACTCATAGGAATATGATTATTATTAGCAGGTAGCTTAGAATATTTTACCATATAATCAAACTTGCCAGAAGGCTGGCCTAGTGTATCCCATACTTCCTGCTTCTCTTTCATTTATCTCTTTACATCTAACAAGGCTCTCAAATCAACATTGACAGAATTTACCATAGCCACTGGGGGAAAAGGATATTTCTCAATTAGCATTGCATCCTTTTTCTCAGGGAACTTTAGAACACCTTTATTGATTCGATCCTATACCACATTTCTAAACACCCAACAGGCTTTAGTAGAGTGATTAAATGAATTGTGGTACTTACAGTAATCCTTCCCTTCAATTCCTCTTTAGAAGGAATTTTATGGTCTGGAGGTAATTTGATGAAATCTTCTTTCAGAAGGAAATCAAAGATCTATTCTATTTTTGAAACTTCAAAGGTATACTGATTTTGAGAATTGGATCCTTGAGGCTTCTTCCAGGCTTCTGGGGCTTTCTTTTCCAAAAGTGCACAAACACAGGAACCAGTAACCACTAGATTAGCTACCACTACCTCAGCATTTGATACTTCCTGAAAATAAGTACCCATAGTATTTTTCCTTCTTTGATTTTTTTCTCATAAGAGCTCCTCATACTCACTAACCTTTGCAGCTAGTTTATAGAAATCATGAAATTCCATGCCTTGGAATTTCTTTCGTAACTCAAAGACCCCTTTGAGCCATTTTCACATACTCTAACTCAGGGAGAAATATTTTGCACTTGTTCCTCATCTTCTTGAACCTTGCAATAAACAGGTCTACAGTTTCACCAGCCCTTTGAGTCACTATTGACAGCTCTGCTATGCACACTTCAAGTTCAGCATGAAAGAACTGTGTATAAAACTGTCGTTCCATCTCCTGCCAAGTAAAAATAGAATTCCTTGGCAGTGTAGCATACCATGTGAAGGCTGCACCTGTAAGTGTATTAGGAAACAATCTCAGATGGTAATTAGTAAAATTCTCATAATTAGCCAATTCACCACACTGAATTGTGAACCGGGCTATGTGTTCCAAGGTAGACTGCCCATCTTCTCCAGAGAATAATGAAAATTCAGGAATACGATATCCCCTGGGATATGGGTTGTCTCTGTCAATTGCATCAGGATATGGCTTGTGAAATTTAGGACGGCCAATTTAGCACAATCCAGGCCCATACAATTCCTGCACAACATCCCGTACAATATCCAAATCAACTCCTCCATCTCTTAGGGCTTGAGGTAATGGCAGATAAGGCTGAGGTATTGTATTTGGCCCTTGAGGAAATGGTAAGCTACTTGGAGGAAATGTCATCTGTCCTTGGGGTAATGGAATTTACCCTTGGTGAACATTGCCCCCCGAGCCTCTCCCCTACTGATTAGTCTCCAAATCATAAATTCCAAGTTGCAAATTAGGACTTGTCCTGCAAAACATTTGGTTATTAGGAGTTAATCTAACGGAATTAGCACCGTTACCATTATTACCATTTTGAGCAGTGTTCAAATTTGTTCCTTTTCCAGTTTCTTCCTTCCTATATGGGGGAATATACCTTTCCTCTACCAGATTCTAGACTTCAAGTCTAGCAGATGATGAATTTCCAGTATCTCCTTAGGATGGCCCTGCTACCCTTGGAGATGGGTTTTGCTTCATGCTCTCATCCATTTTGGTGAATGAGGCATTAATTTTTTTACAGAGTAGCACTTATCAGAGCTAATGACTTTAAAACCTCCTTCATTCCATTAGCAAAGATGGTTCAGGCATCTGAGCCCTCAGTTGCAGTTGCAATTGCAGTTGTATCAATAATTTCTATCTCTTGGCCATCAGAGCCAGTAGGTGCCCCACTTATGGATTGAGTCTGCTCAGGAGGCACCAAGTTGTCATGTTGTTCAGTGTCATCACGAGTAGTATTTACTGGCGCGTTGTTGGTAGTCACCAACATCAGAGATGTCTTTTTTGCTTTTGAGTCTAGTTATCCCACTGGAATGTGTCCCACCGAGCGTGCTAAAAGATTATTAGTGCAATTTTTAGCAAAAATTGATAATTTAAGCGTGCCAGGGAAGATTGATTTCCCAAATGTGTAAATGCTGACTTCTTTCAGACAATTATGGATTCCCAAATGCCTTTATCATAATTTGTTTGAGTTCCAAGGATGTAAATGTTTATGTTTGATTATAAATGATAATTTGATATTGGAGGTAATGGTAATTTGTCTAAAGGTAATGATAAATGAGCTAGAGGTAATGAAAGTGTGCTTGAGGTAATTGAAAATAGGCTTGAGATCATAACAGTACACTTTGAGGAAATTGAAAATAGGCTTGAGGTAATGAAAGTACACTTTGAGGTAATTGAAATTATGCTGAAGGTAATGAAAATATGCTTTAAGAAAATTAAAATTCTGCTGGAGGTAATGAAAGTGTGCTTTAAGGTAATGCTGGAGATAATAACAAAAGAATAACGATAAGCTTAAAGAAACATGAAATTGTATTAAGATAGTAGTAATACAAACTTCTCTGGAATAAAAGCGTAAAAATGCTATAAGCCTAAAGGAATTGACTATTAAAAAATTATTAAAATTTAGATTTGAAAGTTGATTTGCTGATTGATTGTTATTGATGTTGATTGGATTGATTGTGTGTTATTGGTTGGATTGTTTGTGTTTTTGTTATTCGATTCCATGCTGCTTGCCTTCTTTTTATAATCCACCATCTTCATGCAGAAGCAAATTCTATTGAATGTCGCCATGATTACCTTCAATAATTTCTTCAATAACTTCTGTAACTTACGCACCTCTTGGATTACCTCTAGCAATTCTACAGCCTCTATCAGATTTTTCTAGTTACCTTTAGAAGCTTCTTGCTTCAACTTAAAGTTTTCTTTCCTCAAATAAATTTGAACAGGCTGGATGTTGATGTTGGGCTTCATTTGGGCCTCAATTTTAATTGCAAGCCCAAAATTATATTTGGGTATAAATAGTAGGGTATGGAGTATATAGTGGAAGGTATGGAGGTGCAGTGAAGCCTTGATACTGGAAAAAGTGATAAAGGTTGTGGTTTATGTGTGTTAATTCACACTCAATTCCCTGAACACATAGGCCCGAAGAATGCAACCTATTAAGCACCTCCTCCATGCCACGATTATAATGCATGGGTGGTTGCTCTTCTACCTTAACCTCTACGACCTTACCATGCTATTGCCTTTGTTACTCTTAAGCACCTTATGGTGGATGTACTCCTTTTAGATAGGGAATCAAAACAAAACCTTCCTCCACCCTCTTAATAAACCATATTTTCATCATAAGCTTCAAATTAAGCCTTATGTCTCCCTTGCTAATAGATAAGGGCATAGTCCCAATATTAAAGCCCAAGTCTACTAATGGTGGTCACTATCCCTCCACATTTGATTATGCTTATTTTCACTTTAAACACATCACTCAACTTCAAAGAAATTAAATGAGCGATTTCAACTAGCTTACCTTTTTTCATGCAATATAAAAGGGCACATTCTTTATCTTACACTATTAAATCGCTCTACCTACATTAAAATTTTATATGACCCATCAAATATTTAATGAAGCATAAGGCATGTGAAATAATCTGCCCCTCTTTATTCATTCTTACATTAGAGGGCCCATTGTAATTTGTTAAACATTTCCACACCTCATTAATTCTTAAGTAATTCTGGAGGAGATTCTTTTTCTTTTAGGAAGCCAAGCACATTATTAATCTCTCAAACCAACATCATAAAAGGTTTATTGGCAACCTAAAAAGAGATTTTTGCATTATTTTCATTATATTTAAAAGAACTCAAAAATTCACATGTAGGTTATGCATATGAGTGGTATTTCATTTAAGACCACTATACCCATCCCATCCTTTTTAAATACACCTGAACTTCTTCTCAAAGGCCGACTTCTTTTAAGGTATCTTCATCTATATATTAATTCTTTTGAATGTCTCTATGCAAAAGTTGAAAGAACTATTTATTTTATTGTGTATTAATAATTCAATCTTCTTTGGGTATTGGTTAGTTTGGGATGTTGATTTTGAGCTTCTGGTTCATTTTGTCCCTTTCTTCATCATGGTTGTGTAGTTAAGTAAGGTAGGAATAGGAAAATAAGAAAAGAAAGAAGAAAAAAAGAAGAATAACAATGAAGAGAAATGCTTTGTGTCTGATTTTTTTATGATACTCTAAGACAAATAGTGTTTGATGTTTTGTAAATGACTTATATGAACCCTAGATATGTATTTATAATGATTACTACGTGTTGAATGTGCCCAATGAATGAAATGATATAATTTTTAATGATATAGTCATTGCAACACGACTATAACAACTATTTTTATTTTTGAATATCTATCTCTAAGCACGACCATATCAATAATAACACAACCATGCCAAATTGCACCCTACTTTTTCAGGATTAATGGTACAACCATGCTTACAGTAATATGATCATGCAAGTTTTTGAGATCGCTCATGGGGCCGTACGAGATGCATTAGAGGCATTTTTGCTTACTCAATTAAGCTACTAGACCTCCTGACATGGCCATGCAACACGTTAGGATGGTCATATTGATTTAATAAAAAATTAATCCAATTAAATTCCTAAGCCATGCTATTTATTTACACAACCATATAGGTGTTTGACTCGTTAACTTGGCTTGCTAGACTTAATGGCATGGCCATGTCATTTGGTGACACAGTCATACAGGCTTTCAAATGTACAAATATATGCTGAGGTGTGCTTTTGGACCTCTACTAGCTAAAGAAGCATTTTATCATTAGCAGTATGGCTTCACACAAAAGCATAGTCGTTCCAAATTGTGTATAAGTGAGATTCAATTTTGCCTGACCTTGCAAACCATGTTGGATTTTGACATAGCTGTGTTGCTTCATCCAATATCAAATTTGCATTTGCAATGCAGTCATATCACTAGTTGCATGGTTGTGTCACTTAAGCAGAATCCAATAAGGACTCAAATTATCAAGGATTTTTATATCCAAATTCAATAAGGACAACTTACCTCTATATAAAAGGACTTGAAGGCATGGAGAACATTATTAAGATAATAGTTTAGAGCATTCATAGCATTCAAAAATACAAAAAAAATCATTCATTCATTAGATTAATTTAGAGCAAGATAGCAAGCATAGAGTTCGTGCATTCAAAGGTGCTAAAATAAGACTAAGGTGGGGTTTCTTATCTTTTTCTCTTTGTATTTTCTTAAAATGTTTGCAAGAATTTACATACTTTATGTTTCTATAATCATGACATTATTAGGCTAGATTTTAAAAATGTACTAGAATTGGTCTAAGTAGCTTGGGAAATGTATTAACAATTACTTTTTACTTTAATCTAATTCTGAATTTCTTACATATAGGTTTTATTTTTATACTTAATTATATTCAACGATTGGTTATAGTTAAAGTATGTTGAGACTAAGAGATAATACATGCTTTGGGCTTGTTGTTTATGTTGAATATTCAAATAAGTGCTATGAGACTGAGAAGTAATTAATACTTAGGATCTAGAATAAAATTTATTAATGTTAATGGAGTTGAGAGACCTTTTAATTGTCAATATTACATGATTCATCATTGAACTTAAGTTTGGTTAATAATTTGTTAGATTATTCTTAGCGAGCTGAGAATTCATAAATCGTAGCTAACAATTGAGTTAATTAAACAAACTTATAATTGCTTGAGAGAGAGAGAGTTATAAAGACATTAGTTAATGAGGATCATATGTATAATTCAATTTAGGTTAAAGTAAGATGTTTAGATGTTAGTATATGAACTAAGTAAAAAGTGATATTATTGTACGTGCATTTATCATATTGATTTTTTGTTTTTGTTTATTGCTTTGTTTTGTTTAAATTTTTTGTGTGTTCTAATTTAAAATTTAGGGTTTAAGTTTCGGCCATTAGATAATGTTCAATTCTAAACTTTTGATTGATTTGTTTAGACAAATAATTAACTAAGTGAATTAGTACTCAAAAACTAGTGCTTGTAGGAATGATACTCATACTCCTTACTGTATTACTTGAGCGACACTTGCGATTAGCAACAGTCATAGATGAAAATACTTTTGCACAAAAAAGAAACAAATAGCGCTAGAGTGGGTCACCTTATTGAAGTCCCTGTGTTAGTAATAAAGAATCTTTGACTACTTATTAATAAGAAAGTAGGAAATAGAGGAAATACATGTAGCAATAATATGCATAAAGTAAGCATAATTTCATTCTCCGTATAATCTCAATAATAATGAGACTATTTTCTCAGTTAGTCTTTTAAGCTTTAAATTTGTTGTTTTGTTTATTGATTATAGTCCTTAAACTATAACATAAAGATTATTTTTGTTATTCTAAACATTTGAAATTAATTAGATGGGATAATAGTCTCATTAATCTTCAACTATTTTTCAATTTTCAATTAAATCCTTTCTTTTAAATTATATCAATTTTTCAATTTGTTTCAATTATATCCAATTTTAATAAGGATCTAAATGTAATTTGAAAAAGATTATGATAATAACTTTTTAAAATTCAATTACCCATTTAAACCTTTTCTCTTTTTTTTTTTTAAAAAAAAACTTAAATCATAAAAAAAAAACAATTGATGAGTTTATTTTAAAAACTAAAATAATTTCTAAAATTACTTCATGAGTGTATTTGATATATATATAAATTTACAAAAAAAAAATTATATAATTTATTTATAAAATTAAATTTAATGTTTTTACTTTCAAATTTTAATTTCTTAAATTTGTGTAATTAGTTATAGTTAAATGAAATTCTACTAAAATAGTTTAAATTTACAAATTACTTCAATGTCATCATATTTATATTTTTCATAAAAAATAAAAAGTTTTAATTTTTATCATCTTTATTTTTCTAATATGTTTTTACTCCTTTATTGTGTTGCTACTTCATCATATAATATTTGGTTAAATTGATATTTTTATTATTTAAAATATTATTTGAAATTTTAATTTTATATAAAATATAATATTATATCAGAAAATAAAAAATTATTTGAAATAAATTTCACAAAATATCAATTTAAATCAAATATATAAAATTAATTGTAAATGAATTTTATTTTAAAATTCATTTGCAAGTGCAATAAATTTATTGATCAAATTGAAATAAATCTACACATAAGTTTAGCATCTAAGTTCGCTCGTTAGTTAGATATTTTATGTCATAGTTTATGAAAAACATTAGTGAAACAATATTTTGAAAAGGATATTATTGTAATTTTTTAAATTACATTTATTTCTTATTAGAAAATTGAATATAATTGAAACAAATCGAAAAATTAATATAATAAATTGATATGATTTAAAGGATATGATTCAATTGAAAACTGAAGAATAGTTGAGGATAAATGAGACTATTACCCCTAATTAGATTGTAGTCCTTCAAATTTTGATGTATTTGTTTTTTTGGGTAGAATGGAATGAAATCTAAATTTTTTTTATTACTTTAGTCATTGATTTGCTAGTTTGTTGTACAAAATTAAAATCTTTTTCTTGTTACAATTTTGTCTAAAACATTTGAAATTAATTAGATTTTTATACTTAAAAGTTTTGACTATACTTTAGCTAGGGCTGAGCACGGGACGGAGAAAAAACTGAACCGAATCAAAAATTCAAACCGATAGAAAAAAACCGCACTGAACCGATTAGTTTTAACCCCGAATCGAATGGAACCGGACCGTTTTACTAATTTAGTACGGTACTAGAGATTTGTTAAAAACCGTATTAGAACTGAACCGAAACTGTAACACCCGCCCTTTTTCATTTGTATTCTTGACATATGTATTGCGTATTGTATGTGATGCATAGTACATAAGTGGACCTCATTGCATTAGATATGAGTATGTATATGTAAAGAAGGACCAAAGTGTAAAGAAAGTTTGGAGTGAGTTATCACAAAAATAAAGTTGTGGGCTATTGTGAATTTATTCCAATTCATTAAGGAGTATAATGGATATTATGGAGATATTTAGTTATAAATATATATATATTATTATTATTATTGTTATGAGATATTAAGGTGCTATTTACTTATGGAAAATAAGAGGTGTTTTTCAGAAAATTTTTCTATTGAAAATGGAAAATGGAGTAATTTGTTCAAATGACATATTTTCCTAAAATTTTACAAAGAAAACAAGTTTTCCGTTTTCTAAAATTCTAATAGAATTTGGAAACCTAATTTAAAGTGTTTTCTAAATAGAAAATACGGAAGTTTTTATAAATTATAATTGTACTAGAGTTCGAATCCTAAACAACCACTTTTTTTTTTTTTTTGTTGGTCTTCAACGTTACTTTTTTTTTCAAATTCTTTCAAATAATAACATTAACATAAATTGTTTTGTACAAATCGTTAAATTATATACAATCTTTTTTTTTCAATGTTTAGATAATTCTAATGTTAAAAATAGATATAGGTAAACATATTTTTAAATTGTATACAATGTTATTTTTTTTAATGTTTAGATAATTATAACGTTAAAACATATTTAATTATGTTATTTTTTTCAAATAATTATAACGTTAAAAATAGATTTTTTACATATAATTTTTAATTTTTTAAACATTATAATCTTATCTCTTAGCATTTAATTTTTAGTTATAGTTTCAATTTTTTTGCCTATTTTTTTTGTTATTCTTAATACTTCTCTATAAATATATGTACCTTCATAAAAATAAAATTGATTTTAGATATAATATATACTTATTAAGAAACATTTTATTGTACTTATTTGAATATATATATATATATA
>CATIWO010326799.1:0-27541 GCA_949673435.1 Macaranga tanarius | reverse complement strand
ATTTATTTAACATAATGCTAATGGAGTAATGCTTCAAATAAATAAACACTTTATTTAAAAGAACATTACATGGCCATTTGGGATAATATACAATGTCATAATACAAGATTGCCTCTAGGGCATACTACTATACTAACAGGGATTTATTCTTAGGTTGTACTTTTCAGCCCTCTTTAAGAATTTTTTTAGATTTTAAAGTGTCCTTCTCTAGTCTGTGACTTGACCATCATGTCATCCACGTATACTTTAATCTTCTTATGGATTATATCATGGAGTAGTGTAGTGGCCATCCTTTGGTATATTGCTCCAGCATTTTTCAACCCAAATGACATCACCAAGTAGCAATAAATCCCCTATTCAGTTATGAACGATGTCTTCAACTTATTTGCCTCAGCCATCATGATTTGGTTATATCCTGAGAACCCATCCATGAATGAGTACTCGAAGCTGCACTATCCACTAATGTGTCTATATAGGGCAATGGGAAGTCATCTTTCGGATAGGCCTTATTCAAATCCCGGTAGTCAACACACATTCTAACCCTTCCATCCTTCTTAGGCATCGGAACTATATTAGCGAGCCACTTTGTATCATTAACTACTTTGAGGAATTTTACTTTCTACTGATTTTCAACTTCTTCTTTGAATAGAAGTTCCTATTCCGGCCTCAACCTTCTCTTCTTCTATTTGATTGGTGTAATGTGAGGGTACGTAGGGATCTTCTACTTTGCAATCTCTCGATCCATCCCCGGTATATCCTCATAACCCTAAGCAAATACTTTCTATCTTTTTGTTAATATTTCTTTTATTTTTTGACTCTCATCAGGAGTAAGGTCAGAAGCAATTAATATGTCTTTAGGGTTCTCAATTGTGCCTAAATTAAATATTTTAATTTGCACAGAATTAATGTCAAATATATACATGAAATTATCATTACAATGAGACTAACCATATCACACAAATAAGCGAAATCAAACTTCATTGCATTAACTTTGGAATAAAATAAATCATTAATTTCAAACAGTTTAGCTAAGGAAACATTATAATCATCATAACATGCTTCCATAAAAGAGTTCTAAACAAAGGCCTCTAAGTCCACAGTAGCAGCATTTCTGGCATCAACACCCTTCCTCTCGTGATATTTCTCAGTACCAGCATCTTTTTTAGTAGTAGCATCTTCTCCATCTGACCCCATTATCAGCTCTTCTATCTCAATCATCTCTGGAACTTATATAGCAGCCTCTTTTCCACCCATGCTCATCTTAGCAAAGTATTCAGCAAAGATCTCAAACCCAAGGACTTCTTTTCCAGCTAAGAATAATGGTTCTGGCTTACCATTATAGGGATCAAAGTTTCCTTTCTCCTATAATTCTCATTTTTTCTCACTGTCAGGCCCATCTCTCTTACCACGGTAGCCAATCCCATATTTCAAAATTGGTACTTTAACTTTGATGAATTATGGCAGTCCACTCTGATTCTTTCCCAGCCCCAGTCCTGGCATGAAGTTCATTCATCTCATCATGTTTACAATCTTTTCATCCATAGAGTCTTCATAAAGCATACAGACCTCAAAGGCTGGACTCAAAGGAATCTCTTTAAGAGCTAATTTTAGAGTTGTTATTGTCGCTTTAGTCTCAGCAGTAATGGTAACCACCTTCCCTTCATGGAGAAATTTGATCTTTTAATGAACAATGGAAGGAACTCCTCCTAATGGATGAAACCATGGTCTTCCCAGTAGCACAGTAAAAGTGACCGGTATATCGATCACATGCAAGGTAACCCAAGCTTCAATAGGTCCCATCTTGACTAAAGCCCTAAATGTACCTTCCACAGACCTCTTGGTATTGTCATAGGCTTTTATGATCACATCTGAAGCCTGTAAATCTGTAGTAGTCAAACTGAGCTTTGACAGAATCTTCAGGGGGCAAATATTGATTGCCGATCCATTGTCAACCATCATGCAATAAGTCATCTTCCCTTTTACCTTTAATTTAATGAATAGGGATTTATGGTGGTCCCTTCCCTCTAGTGGTAGGTCTTCATTTGTAAAGACAATGGCTTCCTCCAGTTTCTGCATCAAAGAGTGAACCATTTGCTCTAGTGTAGTGCTAGTTAGGATCCTTTTCTCATACAAAGCTTATACCATTGCATCCCTATGAACTTTGTACTGCATCAATAGCTCCCAAATACTGGCCATGGTTTGAGTTTTCTTTGACTGTTCCTTTTTGAGCTCTCCTTCTTCTTCTACCTCTTCAGCTCTAGAGTCGGACTCATCTTTCTTACTCTTTTCCTTCTCCTTCTTTTCTAAGGGTGCTACCCACTTGACTTCCTCTTATTTTTCATCTTCCCACATGTCAATTCCCCTAGTCTCCTCTTCATCTGAGGAAGTCCAAAAGTCAAGCGTGAGTGTGTTCATTGATTTTTGGTTCTCCTCTTTGGTATCTTTTAGACCCCTCTCTTGGTTAGCTTTAGGTTAGGTAGCTTCAAGGTCAATGAAGGAATTCAACACTTATTCTTCTATTAAACCAGTGTCGATCATGAGGATTTGTTAATTTAGGGGTGGGACATTTTGGTAATTTAGCAAAGGGTTTTTCTAGGTGTTTGGCTTTTTGGTTTCGGGGTCAAATATTTTATCGGCGTCAATGAGATCTTGAATTTCATGTTTGAGTCAGGTGCATTGGTCGGTATCATGTCTAATGACTTAATGGTATTTGTAATATAACTTTGGGTTGGCATTAGGAAGTGGTGTTTTTGGTAGCAGGGGCTAGAGTAGTTTCTTCTCAATTAGCTTCTCTAGGACTTTGGAGAGGGGTCTACCCAAATTGGAAAATCTTTTGGGCTGCCCAATAGTGTTGATCTGGATGCTGTTGCTAACTCCATCTCTTCCTCCAAATCTGCCCCCAAATAACTTTTTATCCTATGCCACATCAGCTTCCTTCTATACCCCAAACTTATACAATTCTTCAAAATTTCATATCCCTAAATCCTTCAGCTTTTTGGCAAGTGGTGGAGCACAACCTTCAATGGCTATCAGCAGCTGGTCAGCTTCTGCTGGGCGATGTCTCATCTGAGCCAGTTTGCTTCTCCACCTGGTTAAATAATCAGTGAAGGTTTCATTAAACTTTTGCTTGGTATTTTGTAGATTTCTTAGTGATACTTTGAGTTGAGAATTCAACCTATATTGCTTTACAAAAGCCAAACATAGCTCTTTCTAATTAGCCTGCACATATGCCTCCAAGGAATAATACCAGCGGATTGATGCCCCCTCCAAAGACATCAAAAATTGCTTGACAATTTATGCCTTAGTTAACCCCGTGGCCTTCATATAAGTGATATACTGTTTGAGATGCAAGTGGGATCCTCGGTGCAAGAATACTTTTTCATATCTAGAAATTTAAACTTTTTGGGCAGCGGGTCTTCGTCTTCTAGATCTAAGTCATTGTAGTCCAAGGAAGTATCCATTCCTTTTTCCTTCTTCATGAGCTACATCTGAGATACCATTTTAACCACATCCTTCGTCTAGTCTGACTTCTCAGGATTATCGGTAGGGTAAAGCCCTGGTTTACCATTGGGTTCAGTAAGCACAGTTTCCTGATCATCATCATGTATGTCCTTAGGTTTGGTGGTAGTCTCAGCGTCTAAATTGATGGGTTGTTTTTTCCTAACCATCTTAAAGGGATGAAATTCATAGGCAACCAAAAACATACAGAATTTTAAAATTTTGATTACATGCAACTCTTGCATCAACACATGTAACTCTTGCATGAACACATGAATCTATCCATATCCATCAATCATATCACATAAAAAATACATAGCTAAAACATGCATTAAGAATAATATTTCAACAACAAACAACCAAGTCATGCCACCATACCAAAATACCTGTCAACTAAGAGTTTGGTAACACTTACAAAACTCCTTAGTTGGTAACACGCTCTGTGATACCCTTAAACACATCCATACATGTGATAATAAGAAATTTTTTCACAAATATATTATATATATAAATAAGTACTCTTGTGCACAAACATTGCTTACTACTCAATATATACATAACACATGACTAAATGGTGTACATAATGTTATTAAAAAATGAAAAAATGTCATATGATAATAAGGATGGGTAGGAATGCACCAAGCTCACCTTTAGCCCACCTGAGATCACTATCAAATGCACACCTTAAGCTTTATCTAACTATGACCTAAAAAATATGGATGCAAAGGGGTGAGCTTACAACTTAACAAGTAATTACTAATACAGTTATATATATATCAACTTCTTAGGAACTAATTAAGGAAAACATTAAACTAACTTATACACCAAGTGTGTAATGATATAATATTCAAGCATAAATAATAACTTAAAAGTGTATTAAGAATGTAGACTTGAAAGTCTTAGTCATTTCAAGAAATTGAGATCGATTATTGGCCAAATAAAATAAAAACCATCACCAGGCTGCGTCCAGATCCTGGCGCTCGCCAGCGGCTTGCCTGCTTTGAAGGACTGGCGTCGTGGTTCGACTTGCTAGGAAGGACTGGTGATCGCCAGTAGCTAATTCTTGTTACTGAACCATGTGAAGGAAAATAAAAAAATGTTTGTGATGGGCTGGCTCGAGATCGTTAAACACCCCTCACGATCATAAGGAATCCAAATTGCACCTTAACATACTTTAAACAATTATAAATCAATACACATTTAAGTTAAACTTATAGAAGAATGAGATTCTACCAAAAATACGTCAAATCATACAAATTATGATTCCTTAATCAAAGTATAACACTCATATTTTCATCATTCATCAACTCAATCCTAAACACTCTTTTCTATTCAACATATACCAATCATATACAGAAAATATACAAAATATATACAAAAAGTATACTAAAAATATACACAAAGTATATAAAATTCAGCTTATATTCATGACATACCCTATGTATATCAACTCCCTACTTTCACAACTTTGCATTCACATTCAATTTACATACAAGCCAAAATTTAAACATTCATATACAAGCATGAATGCAAAGAACACATATCAATTCTCATTAGGTACTCGGCCAGAACCATTGTCATATGATTACTTCACATATAGCCAACTATGGCTTATTCCTCATAATCATATTTTTCACAAGTGGCCACATACTGAGACTATTCACCCGGCTCAGTCCCAGATCTCACAATCATATATTAATTTTAGGTAGCTATCCACCTAGCTTAGCTTTCCTATACCTCACAATTAATATTTCACATGTGGCCACTACTGAGACTATCCACCCGACTTAGCCCCACTATCATACGTTTACCTCACATTTCACACATAATCATTCAATATTCATATATGTATACACCAT
The DNA here is from genome assembly GCA_949673435.1 of Macaranga tanarius. Lineage (NCBI taxonomy): Eukaryota > Viridiplantae > Streptophyta > Magnoliopsida > Malpighiales > Euphorbiaceae > Macaranga > Macaranga tanarius. The sequence goes on along the minus strand of CATIWO010326799.1, from coordinate 22,184 downwards.
TCACATTTTAATGGCCATACTTTAATTCACACCACATTCAATCAACGTATTCAATCATAATTCATAATTCTCATAGTCAATACATCTCATTTCTTGTCACTTCAAATGACTTATACAATCTAAACATATAAAATACAACTATAATATACAAAAGAACTAATATATATATATATATATATATATATATATATATATTATATTAATAATCACTTACCAAAAGTGCTTCCAACTCTTTAATGGAGAAAAGCTTCTCCTAATTAGTGGTGTATCCTCTATCCTTGTCAACTCCTATACATAACCATATATTAATCTCACATAGCAAACATTACACTTGCACCCAAACTCAACTAGGTGCAACTTAATGCTTAAAGTTTGATATAACAAAATGATACACATATAAGTCCAATAACCATGATTTTTCTATTAATGCTAGTATCATAAGTCTACTATCAATTCCAATTGTAATTACTCAATTTAGACATGTATAGAATTATTTATGAATTATTGAATAAAATCGGGTAACACAAAACCACTAGAGTGAGCAATAAAAAGTCGAGCTCTATTAGACCCCCCTCAAATGATAATTCTACTCAGACTCGAAACATAAAAGTTATAGAGGACTCTCTAAAGTTTCTATAGCATCCAACTTTACTCAATTTGGAACTCTAAAACTCAAGTTATAGTAAAAAACCTAGGACTGATAAATCAATAAAACAGAGCATGAATTTGCAACAATTAAAACTTAACTCTAATTAACAAAAATACATGCATAGCTTACCAATTGGTGCTCTAATTGCTTATAGGCCTCCTAAAGCTTCCTAAAACTCTTATTAGATAATTAGAGCAAGATCAAAATCTCAAAAACATATCAAAAATCACTCTCCCTCTTCTTAATAGAATTTTTTCTCTTCATCTCTACACACACACACACACACACACACACACACACACACACACACATACACACACACACACATGTACCAATCACAAGCTTCCACTTATGCACATAGGTGTCCAAGTAATCATGCTTGGTTTTAATTAAATAAATATCTAGATACTTATGGAAATTATCACCATAATATCCTTTCACCCCCTTAATGAAATAGAAAACTTTCTATTGTCTCAATCTACTCCTATTATCATTACAATTAGGTCCTTCTCCATAACTCATAAACATACCCAAACTTAAATGAAATCCATTACTTTACTCTATATGTTATGGAAGGTATGATGCATGGATAACGTATCTAAAATGCGGGTGTTACATTTCTCCCCTCCTTAAAAAAAATTTTGTTCTTGAAATTAACTACTCACTACTTTCAAAAAATAAGTATGGATATTGCTGCTTCATTTGCTCTTCTACCTCCTATGTAACCTCTTTAGGGGAATGATGGTTCCATTTCACCTTTACTATTAGAATTTCTTTATTCCTCAACTACTTCACCTTTTGATCTAGAATTTCCATTGGTTCTTCCATATACATTAATCCTTCAGAAATCTCTATCTCTGGCTCTTGTATAACATGGCTAGCATCTGATCTATACCATCTCAGTATTGATACATCAAACACATCGTGAATGAAAGACAGTTCTCTTAGTAAAGCTAGCTTGTATGCTAATGGTCCCACTTTTTCTACAATTTCATATGGTCCTACATATCTTGGACTCAACTTGCCTCTCTTGCCAGATCTTAAAATTTCTTTCCATGGTGATACTTTTAAGAAAACCTTCTCTCCAACACCATACTCCATTTCCCAGAAGTGTCGATCCGTATAATGTTTTTGACGATCCTAGGCCGCCTTTAAACATTTTTTTACCACTTGAATTTTATCTACTATTTCTTGCACCAAATCTGGATATTCGAGTTGCCTTAAACCTTCAACATCCTAACATATCAGGCTTCTACATTTTCTCCTATATAAGGCTTCATAAGGTGCCATTCCAATCCTGGAGTGATAACTGTTGTTGTACGTAAACTCCATCAATGGTAAATGATCATCCCAATTACCTTTGAACTCAAGTACACAAGCTCTCATCATATCTTCTAATGTCTAAATTGTCCTTTCCGATTGTCCATCTATTTATGAATTAAAGGTTATATTGAAGTGCAATTTTATTCCTAAAGCCTTTTGTAAACTTCCCTAAAAATGTGATGTGAATCGCGAGTCTTTATCGAATACAATTGACACAGGAATCCTATATAATCTCACAATCTCAGAAATGTACAAAGAAGACAGCTTATCCAAAGAATCTATTGATTGAATAGGTAAGAAATGAGCTGATTTGGTGAGTCGATCAACTATTACCCACATAATATTATGTTTCCAAAATGTATGTGGCAACCCAATCACAAAATCTATCATTATCCTCTCCCATTTCCATTCTGTTATCCTCAAAGGTTGCAATTTTCTTGTGGGAGCTTAATGTTCTGCTTTCACCTATTGATAAGTTAAACATTTGGCCACAAACTCTGCCACATCTTTTCTCATTATTGGCCACCAATAGAAAGGCTTCAAATCCTGATACATTTTAGTACTCCCCGGAAGTATATCATAGGGTGTATTGTGAGCTTCATTCATAATTTGCCTTCTTAGTTCCCTGATATCCAAAACACACATGCAATTGCCAATCACTAACATGCCATCCTCTTTGACTGCAAACTGAGTGTTGACTCTGGCTTCCACTTTCTCTTTCATCCTTTTCAAATATGAATTTTCCATTTAGGCACTTCTAATTTGATCCACTAATGATAATTTGATTTGTAAGGTAGCAAATAAAAGGTTTTCCCCAACATTGAGGGAAACATTCATTGTCCGTAATGCCACAAGATTCTCCCTCTCATAGCAAATTGTTGCAGCAACATTCTCTAAACTTTTTCTACTCAAAGCATCAGCTACTACATTTGCTTTCCCCGGATGATACTCAATAGTGTAATCATAGTCTTTTAATAGTTCCATCCATCTTCATTACCTCAAGTTCAATACCTTCTGAGTGGAAATTGTGTGGGTCAAATATAATACCCTAGTCTTTAAAACTAAGTATAGAGCAAGTAGGGTGTCGAACACTCAGAAAATTGGAGCAATTTTATATTAATCGAGTAGATACTTAGATGGATAGGTAAATGTTATAAAAGAAGATATTAAATTGTTCTAACTATTCTAAAATTACTAAAAAATTATAAATTATACTAACTAATCTAATTGTACTAACAACAAATTCAAGTAAGTTTCATTAGAACCACAATTCAGAATTAATGTAATGAATGGAGAATGTGATGAACAATCCTTAAAAGTAACTCTCATTGTCAATTAAGGGTATTTCCATCTAGAGCCTACAAGCACTCTCATGTCATTATAGAGATAGACAAAAACCATGAAGTTTTATGCCAATTCTTTAATCCCTCAAAGTGGATTTCTTGTCTTTAAGTACTTTCTTATCCTTTAAGTGAATTCAAATGTATTTCCACCAAAAATCCCAACTCTTGTTGTGAACCCTCAATTAACACATCATACATGGTGATCAAGAATATATAACATAATTAAACACTCAATTGAAATCAAATCATTCATGTATTATAAAGGAAATAAAGATGTAGTTCATAATATCAATTCATCCTTACAATTCTAATAAACAAGGAATTAGCCAAGATACATATTGATCATAATCAAATAACACAACTAAATAGAAGAAAAGAGAAAAAGAGATAGAAAATGTGTTGATAAAATCTCCAATGCTCTCCAAGTAGTTTCTTAATATTAAATAGCCTCCTTGACTATCTTCCTTGTCTCTTTAAAAGTGTCTTTTTAAACTACTTTAAACTAAAATGTACTTTCTAATATCTGATAATAAAACCTCTACTCTCTCTCTCCAGATCAGAAATGATGTACATATAGACTTTAGAGGTTGTTACAAGTGATTACAATTCGTTTTGAATTAGAAAGGCAACATTTGAAATGAAAAGTCACTACCCTGTGCAGATATAGTAACTTCAAGAGAAATGTTTGTTCATCCAAATGATATTATCTCTTTAAAGTCTCTTTATCAAATTTAGTGCTTTAACTTATCTTTCCAACACCACTTGAATCATCTCATTTAGAGGTCTGTGGAGGAAGTTATGGCCAAAATACAAAAACTACTCAAATTAGAAAGTTGCAACTCTTTGGAACTCGGCACCACTGTGCCGACTTAGGCTTGACTCAGCACCAGGAGGCTTTGTCATGACTCAACACTCCTGTAACGACTCAGCACAGCCCCACTTTGTTCTTCCTTTTCCTTTTATATACCATTTATCACTCTAAAGAATCCAAATGCACTTCTAAGTATGAGATTAGCCTAAAATGACCTAAAAAACACAAAAACAATATAAAAGCACAAAAATAACAACAATAATGCAATAATTAAACAAAATGAAAATGTAAACTAAAGAAAAGTAAACATAATTATCCTAATTAACTATGCTAATTTGTATCGTAACAAATTCCCCCACACTTAGACCTTGCTTGCCCTCAAGCAAGAAACAAAAATCCATGTGGGAAAATAACAAAACCTTTATCTTCTCCAAAATAGATGTAGTTATCCCAGCAAGTCATTTTAACCATGAAAAGAAGTTGAGAAAAAGATAGTTAATAACTAAACTTCCAATGCTTAACAATAATAGAGAAAACAAGTTTCATAGCATAAGCAATAAGTTTAATAAATTATCTCAATTTATTAAGAACAAAATCAAGGATATAAAGTCAAGGTGCTAACCAAGCTATCTAGCCAAAATGTTCATTCTTCAAACTTAGGAGTTCTAAAAAAAAAAAGTAGCCATTGGGGCAAGGATTAAGCACACACACTAACTCACATTTCTCATGGCATTTTTAGATACATTTTTTTTCTTTTCACTAGTGGGTGTATTTTATGCTCCATCCCACTAGTTTTTTTCTTTTCTTTTTAAGTATAGCGGGTGCATTTTATGTTCCATCCCACTAATTTTCTTTCTTTTTTTTAATACTTGTGATGTCACACATTCTTTCCGAATGAATGTAATTAAGGAGCATACTCACTTACACACAACTTACTCAAGATGCATCACATCAACAAGCATCAATTTTCTCTTTTGTGTTTTTTTTTTCAAAAATATTTTCGTGTCCTTATCCATTATTGAAAAGCTAGTTGCTCGTATTATGGCTATAGTTTCCCTAAGGCTACTTAAATCCTTAAAACCTAAACTTAAGTCCTTACCATCCTAGCTTTAAGCATAGTTAGATTGTTGACTAAACATTCTCTAGATTTTAAAAATAATAAAAAGAGATAAAAATAAAAACTTAAAACCTATACTAAATGAAACTTTAAAATTCTACCAATTGAGCTTAAAAACTTAATTATTAATATGGCATAAAGATAAAACCTCAATCATACTTAAGATAAACTTAGAAAAGAAACTACTTATTAATGTGGAGAAGATAAAATAATGAAAAATAAAGCATAGAGACACATGCACAATAACATAAACATTATACTGAATGAATGTAATTAAGGAGCATACTCACTTACATACAACTTACTCAAGATGCATCACATCAACAAGCATCAATTTTCTCTTTTGTGTTTTGTTTTTCAAAAATATTTTCGTGTCCTCATCCATTATTGAAAAGCTAGTTACTCGTATTATATCTATAGTTTCCCTAAGGCTACTTAAATCCTTAAAACCTAAACTTAAGTCCTTACCATCCTAGCTTTAAGCATAGTTAGAAAGTTGACTAAACGTTCTCTAGATTTTGAAAATAATAAAAAGAGATAAAAAGAAAAAATTAGAACCTATACTAAATGAAACTTTAAAATTGTACCAATTGAGCTTAAAAAGTTAATTATTAACATGGCATAAAGATAAAACCTTAATCATACTCAAGATAAACTTAGAAAAGAAACTACTTATTAATATGGAGAAGATAAAATAATGAAAAATAAAGTATAGAGACACATGTGCAATAACATAAACATAATAAACATAATTAAATAACAACTACTAATATCCCCTCCCCTACACTTAAAAATTCACATTATCCCCAATGTGAATCCCAAGCATGAAAGAAAGGAAAGGAAAAGAAAAACTCCCTCAATCCTCCGAAGGATAGTGGTGTCCTTAACATACTTTAAGGGTGACAAATTAGCAATCACTTCTATCTCTGCTCTATCAACTTCAATACCTCTTCTTGATACCAAGTTCCCAAGAACAATCCCTTTAACAATCAAACAATAACGAAACAATAATTATAAAACTACAAAAACAAAAAATAAAATTAAGGCCTAAAATAACCTTTCTCTACCTTAAGTTAATAAAAATTCTAAACAAATTCCCCAGCAACGGTGCCAAAATTTGATGTGCGTTAAATATAATACCCTAGTCTCTAAGACTAAGTATAGGGCAAGTAGGGTATTGAACACTCAGGAATTTGGAGCAATTTTATATTAACTGAGTAGATACTTAGATGGATAGGCAAATATTATAAAAGAAGATATTTAATTGTTCTAACTATTCTAAAATTACTAAAGAAATATAAATTATACTAACTAATCTAATTATACTAACAATAAATTCAAGTAAGGTTCATTAGAACCACAATTCAGAATTAATCAAAGAACTAAAATTAATAAACACATGCAATGAATAGAGAATATGACCAACAATCCTTAAAAGCAACTCTCATTGTCAATTAAAGGTATTTCCATCTAGAGTCTACAAGCACTCTTATGTCATTGTAGAGATAGACAAAAACCATGAAGTTCTATGCCAATTCTTTAATCCCTCAAAGTTGATTTCTTGTCTCCAAGTACTTTTATATCCTTTAAGTGAATTCAAATGTATTTCTACCAAAAATCCCAACTCTCATTGTGAACCCTGGATTAACACATCATACATGATGATCAAGCATATATAACACAATTAAATACTCAATTGAAATAAAATCATTCATGTATTATAAAGGAAATAAAGATGTAGTTCATAATATCAATTCATCCTTACAATTCTAATAAACAAGGAATTAGCCAAGATACATATTGATTATAATCAAATAACAACAAGAAACTAAATTAAACATTAAGCAACTAAATAGAAGAAAAGAGAAAAAGAGATAGAAAATGTGTTGATGAAATCTCCAATGCTCTCCAAGTAGTTTCTTGATATTGAATAGCCTCATTGACTATCTTCCTTGTCTCCCTGAAAGTGTCTTTTTAAACTACTTTAAACTAAAATGTACTTTCTAATATCTAATAATAGAACCTCTACTCTCTCACTCCAAATCATAAACGATATAGATATAGACCTTAGAGGTGGTTACAAGTGATTATAATTCATTTTGAATTAGAAAGGCACCATTTGAAATAAAAAGTCACTACCCTGTGCAGATGTAGTAACTTCAAGGGCATTTTTGTCTATTAAAATGACATTAAATCTAGAAAGTTTTTTCATAAAAGTTGTAGCCCTGTAAATTATCTTTCTATCTTTACTTGAATCATATCATTTAGAGGTCTGTGGAGGAAGTTATGGCCAAAATACAAAAACTGCTCAATACTAGAAAGTTGCAACTCTTTGGAACTCGGCACTACTGTACCGACTTAGACTTGACTCAACACCAGGAGGCTTTATCACTACTTATACACCATTCTTCACTCTAAAGCATCCAAATGCACTTCCAAGAATGAGATTAGCCTAAAAAGACCTACAAAACACAAAAACAATATAAAAGCACAAAAATTACAACAATAATGCAATAATTAAACAAAATGCAAATGCAAACTAAAGAAAAGTAAACACAATTATCCTAATTAACTATGCTAATTTGCATCTTAATAAAAATCTACTTTAAACTTTTATGATCAGTGAAAATGGAAAATGTTTATCCATTTAAATAATGTCTCCAAATTTTCAATGCATGAACAATGGCAGCTAATTCTAAATCATGGGTAAGGTAATTCACCTTGTGAGGCTATAACTGTCTGGAGGCATAGGCTGTTACTCTTCCATTTTGCATTAATACACATCCTAATCCTTGCCCTGAAGCATTAGTATACACCACAAAACTTCCATGTCCAATTGGCAATGCAAGCACTAGAGTAGTAGTAAGTGCTTCCTTTAACCCTCAAAACTTCGTTGACACATTTTGGTCCACCGAAATTTCACATTTTTCTTTAATAAATTCATCAAAGGCCTTGCAATAATAGAGAAATCTTTCACAAATCTTCTATAATATCTAGCTAGCCCTAGAAAACTCTAAATCTCTGTCACAATTTTAGATGCTTCCCACTACATAATAGCTTTAATCTTTGATGGGTCCGATTTCACACCTTCCCTCGAAACTATGTGCCCAAGGAAAGTAATTTCTTCCATCCAAAATTCACATTTGCTGAATTTGGCATACAATTATTTATCTCATCATATCTGTAAAGCGATTCGGAGATGTTGTTCATGCATTTCCTTGCTTGAGAAATAAATGAGGATATCATCAATGAAAATGATCACAAATTGATCTAAATACTATTGAAAAATTTTGTTCATTAATGACATGAATGCTGCAGGTATGTTAGTCAATCTGAATGGCATAAGCAAAAATTCATAATGCCCATTTCTAGTTCTGAATGTTGTCTTGGAAATAGAATGTTCTGCTACAAGAAGTTGCTAATACCATGATCTCAAATCTATCTTCAAGAACACTGTAGCATCTTTTAATTGATTAAGTAAGTCATCAATCCTCCACAGTGGATATTTATTCTTCACTGTGATTCTATTCAATTATCTGTAATGTATGCACAGCCGCATACTGCCATCCTTTATCTTTACAAACAAAACTAGAGCTCCCCATGGTGAAATGCTTAATCTGATAAACCCTTTCTCCAACTCTTCTAGTTGATTCTTCAATTCTTTTAACTCCATAGTTGCCATTCTATATGGAGCAATTGATATTGGTGTGGAGGTAATCCCAGCAATTCATCTAAAAATACGTCAGGAAAATCTCTAACTATCGGTACATCTATTACCCCTGTACTAACCTTTGTTGTATCCATAATATTAGCTAAGTAAGCCTCACACCCATCTCACATGAAATGAAATGTAGTCACTGCTGAAATTAAACAAGCAGGTACAACTTTTCTCTCACCTACCAATACTATCTTTCTCTACCTTGAAATATCTATAACTACTTCCTTAGTATAACAATTCACAATGGCATGATGTTTTTCTAACCAATCCATTCCTAAGATGATATTAAACTCTTCTAGTTTAATAACTACTAAGTCTGCATATAATGTCACTCCATCTACTATTATAGGGCATGATCTCATTACCGTATTTACTACCACAATACCCACAACAGGCATAAAAACACATAGACTATGTTCTAATGGTTCAATTGTACTATGGACACACAATGCAAACTCATGTGATACAAATGAACATGTGGATCCAAGATCTATCAATACATATGCATCATGTTCACGTATAGTGAATATACCCGTGACCACATCTAGAGCTGCAGGAGCTTCTTATCGTGTGATAGCATAAACTCTTGCTTAGCTTTGAGGTTGACCAACAGATCTTGCTTGGGTTGAAGTACAAGCTCCACCTCCTCTATTACCTCAGCATCTTCATCGAATGATTAGAGGTATATTTTCTCCTGCACTGCTTTGTCCAGTCATCTGAGATCCTTTCGCATTTTTTTACCAGACAATCTCTGATGAAGTGGCCCGGTTAACTACAATAATAGCACACACTCGGTCTATAACTCCAACATTCACCCGAGTGAAATCTACCACATTTGTTACATACTGAAGCTGATGTACAACTCATAGATCTACTTAATCCCTTTTGACTATCAGATCTCCTAAATCCTTTACCATAAGATTGTCCCCTTAATCGGTTGGATCGGCTCACACCACATCCCCTGAATCTGCTCCGTTGAAAACTAGAGCCTCTAAAAGATGAACTACCACCTGTTTGGGTTGGGGTAGTGATTGTGCTAGTGGTTTTCTTTTTTTTTTTTAGCTTCCATAACATTCCTTTCCATTATGGTCTCTTCAGCTCATAGTAAAGTCTCTAATAAATCCTTATAAGTCAGGGGTTTTATTGCCATTTTCTCTTAAATCTCTAAGTTAAATCCCCTTTCAAATCTTTTCCTTTTCAATTCAGTGGTGGCTACTTCCTTCGGAGCATACTTTGAAAGCCTCACAAATTGTACCTCATAATCAGCAACAGATAGATCATCTTGCTTTAATTCCAAAAATTCAAATTTCTTTCTATCTCGGTATATGGCTAGTGTATATTTCTCTACAAATTCCCTTAGAAAATCTACCCAAGTCAATGTCATAGGCACATCCTTGCTTCCCGGCACTGTTTCCCACCAATCCAAAGCATCTTGCTTAAACAATGATGCAACATAGCTCACTCTCTTCTCCATAGTGAATTTAAATTGATCTAAAATTTTCTCTGTGCTTCGTAACCATTCCTCAGCTACTGCGGGGTCTATGGTACTGGTAAAGGCTTTAGCACCTTGATTTCATATCTTTTCATAAGTTTCATCCACAGTGCTATATGTTGGTTTTTGACCTATCATTCTCATCATTTGAACAAATTCCTGCATAAAAGGTTATGCAGCTTGTGGAGGCGCTTGAGGTTGGGGTTCTTCTGATTCTCCTAATGCTGGTATGGGGGTTTGCCTATGAACAGACTCTGAAGACTCTTCTGGGCCAGTACGAGGTACTTGGTGTTCTTCTATCCTGAGATATGCAACGCACATCAACTATATGTCATCTATGACCTATTCATGGTATGCCATGAATGCATTATATTCTCATGTCCCAAGGGAATCTAATCCCTGCTCCGATACCACTTATTGTGACACCCTCAAACACATCCATACATATGACAATAAGAAAATTTTTCACAAATATATTATATTATAACAAGTACTCTTATGCACTTACAATGTTTACTAATCAACATATACATAACACATGACTAAATGGTGTACATAATGTTATTACAAAATGCCAAATTGCCATATGATAATGAGGATGGGTAGGATTGCACCAAGCTTTCCTCTTGCCCACTTGAGATCACTATCAAATGCACACTTTAAGCTTTATCTAACTATGACCTGAAAAACATGGATACAAAGGGGTGACCTTGTAACTCAATAAGTAATTACTAATACAATTATATATATATCAACTTCTCAAGAACCATTTAAGGAAAACATTAAACTAACTTATACACCAAGTGTGTAATGATCAAATATTCAAGCATAAATAATAACTTAAAAGTGTTTCAAAAATGTAGACTTGAAAGTCTTAGTCATTACAAGAAATCAAGATTGATTGGTGTCCGAATAAAATAAAAACCATCACCAGGCTGCGTCCCAGCCACTAGAGATCACAAGCGGCTTGCCTGCCTTAAAGGACTGGTGATCGCCAATGGTTCGACCTGCTAGAAAGGATTGGCGATCGCTAGTCATTGGTGATCACCAGTTGCTGATTCCTGTTACTGAACCATGTGAAGGCAAATAAAAAACGGTCGTGATGGGCTGGCTCTAGATCATTGAACACCCCTCATGATCATAAGGAATCCAAATTACACCTTAACATACTTTAAACAATTATAAATCAATACACATTTAAGTTAAACTTATAGAAGAATGATATTCTACCAAAAATACATCAAATCATATAAATTATGATTCCCCAATAAAAGTATAACACTCATATTTTCATCATTTATCAACTCAATCCCAAACACTCTTTTCTATTCAATATATACCAATCATATATAGAAAATATACCAAACATTTATAAAAAGTATACTAAAAATATACACAAAGTATACAAAATTCAGCCTATATTCATGACATACCCTATGTATGTCAACTCCCTACTTTCACAACTTTACATTCACATTTAATTTACATACAAGCCAAAATTCAAACACTCATATGCAAGCATGAATGCAAAGAACTCATATCAATTCCCATTAGGTATCCGGCTGGAACCATTGTCACACCATTACCTCACACATAGCCAACTGTGGCTTATTCCTCATAATCATATTTTTCACAAGTGGTCATATACTGAGACTGTTCGCCCAGCTCAGTCTCAAATCTCATAATCACATATTAATTTTGGGTAGCTATCCGCCCGACTTAGCCTTCTCATACCTCACAATTAATATTTCACATGTGGCCACTACTGAAACTATCCGCCTGGATCAGTCCCATATCTCACAATCAGTGGAGGCTATTCGCCCGGCTCAGCCCCACTATCACACGTATACCTTACATTTCAGACATAATCATTCAATATTCATATATGTATACACCATTCACATTTCAATGGCCATACTTCAATTCACACTGCATTCAATCAACACATTCAATTATAATTCACAATTCTCACAGTCAATACATCTCATTTCTTATCACTTTAAATGACTTATATAATCTGAACATATACAATACAACTATAATATATAAGTAAACCAATATATGTATATATTAATAATCACTTACCAAAAGTGCTTCCAACTCTTTAATGGAGAAAAGCTTTTCCTAATTAGTGGTGTCTCCTCTATCCTTGTCAACTCCTACATATAACCATATATCAATCTCATATAGCAAACATTACATTTGCCATATAACCATAAATTAATCTCATATAGCAAACATTACACTTGTACCCAAACTCAATTAAGTGCAACTTAATGCTTAAAGTTTGATATACCCAAATGATACACATACAAATGCAATAACTATGATTTTTCTACTAATTCTAGTATTATGAGTCTACTATCAATTCCAATTGGAATTACTCAATTCGGAAATGTATAGAATTATTTATAAATTATTGAACAAAATTGGGTAATACAAAGCCGCTAGAGTGAGCAATAAAAAGTCGATCTCTGTTAGACCCTTCAAATAATAATTCCAGCCCAAACTCAAAACTGAAAAGTTATAGAGGACTCTCTATAGTTTCCATATCATCTAACATTGTTAAATTTGGAACTCTAGAACTCAAGTTATAGCAAAAACCCTAAGACTAATTAATCAAGAAAAATAAAGCACGAATTTGCAACAATTAAAACTTAACTCCAATTAACAAAAATACATGCATAGCTTACCAATTGGTGCTCCAATTACTTACAGACCTCCTAGAGCTTCCCAAAACTCTTGTTAGATGATTAAAGCAAGATCAAAATATCCAAAACTTATAAAAAATCACTCTCCCTCCTCCTAATAGAATTTATTCTCTTCATCTCTACACACACACACATGTAGCAAACATAAGCTTCCACTTGTGGATATAGGTTTCCAAGTAATCTTGCTTGGTTTTAATTAAATAAATATCTAGATACTTATGGAAATTATCACCACAATATCTTTTTGACCCCTTAATGAAATGGGAATATTACAGAATAACACCTAACTTTCTATTGTGTCAATTTACTCCCATTATCATTGCAATTAGGTCCTTCTCTGTAACTCATAAATATACCCAAACTTAAATGAAATCCATTACTCTACTCTATATATTATGGAAGGTATGATGCATGGATAACGTATCTAAAGTACGGGTGTTACACTAATATTACCTTTAGATGTTCCTCATGCTCCTCTCTAGACTTTGAGTACACTAATATGTCATCAATAAATATGTTCAAGAATTTGTCCAGATACAGTTTGAATACGCGATTCATCATATCCATAAATGCAGCTGGTGCATTCGTGAGTCCAAACGGCATTACTAAAAACTCGTAGTGCCCATATCTCATTCTAAAGGTAGTCTTTGACACATCGAATTCCTTGATCCTCAACTAGTGATATCTAGAGCGCAAATTGATTTTTAAGAACACTTTTGCCCCTTACAGTTGATCAAATAAGTCCTCTATCTTGGGCAAAGGATATTTATTCTAGATTTTAAACTTATTCAGGTATCTATAATTTGTACACCGCCGAAGAGATCCATCCTTCTTTTTTACAAATAATACGGGGTGCACCCCAAGGTGAAAAGATCATTTAGATAAATCCCTTGTCCAATAGTTCCTGTAATTGTGCCTTCAGCTCCTTTAATTCTACTGGAGCCATCCTATACGGCGTTTACGATATAGGTGTTATTCCAAGTATGAGTTTGATTTCAAACTCAATCTCCTTTTCTAGTGGCAGTCCTAGCAAATCTTCAGGAAACACGTCCTCAAACTCATTCACTATCAGTAGTTCTTTCAACTTTACACATTCTTTTCTGTCTTCTATAGCAAAAACTAAATAAGCCTCATACCTCTTTCTAAGATACTTTTTAACTTTCATCATCGAGATAAACTTGAGGGAGTTTTCCTTTCTTCTCCGACCAATACTATCTTCTTTCTCCCTTCTCCTTCCAATTCTACTTGCTTAGAAAAGTAATTTATATTAGCTCGATAATGGCTCAATCCATTCATTCTGAGTATTGCATCAAATTCATCAAGATATAGGGGTATAAAATTCCATTTCAATTTACCCCCATCAATTTCTACCAAAATATTTATATACACATTCTTGCATACTACGCCTATACCCATATGCATGCTCACTATCATAGGTTCATTTAAATAATCCATTTTAAGTCTATCATGCATCACAAAAATTGATGATAAGAATAAAAATATAGCACTAGGCTCAATGAGTATGCATGCTAACTTACCGTTGATATGAGCCTTGCTCGATATCACATCTGGGGACCTCTCTACCTCTTTTTATGTGACAACATAGACCCTTGCTTGCCCGCACCTCTAGCTGCAGCACTTGGCTCTCCTGGTTGATTTTGACAACATTCCTTTACTTCTATTCCCTCTCTAGTTGTGTTTGCAGGTCTTCCTGCCCTAGTCGATCTTCCACCTCGCTCACTACGAGGAGCATACAATGCTTGTGCCAAAGGTTCTCCTGGTGGTGTTTTGGTGCAATTTTTGGCATAATGTCTGATCTCATTATACCAAAAACACCTAATCTCTAGTTGACCGCACCTTCCTGTATGATTTTTCCTGCATACATTACACTAGGGTATTATGTCTTTTTTATATGTACCATACCCAGGACCCATCTGTCCCGACTGTCTTGCCGGCTGTCTCACCGATGCCTGACTTCCCTAAAGTCTATTTTCACCTCTTGTCCTCACATTACCTATAGAATATGGAGAAAATCCTAGTTGTTGATCCTTATTCCTCCTCCAAGATTATCAAGAAGACTCAGGCTGTTAATTTTATCTGACCTAAGTTGAAGTTTTAGATTCTTTATCTAGTTTCTCCTGCTCCATTTCTTTCTCAACCCATCCTCGAAATATAGTCCCAGCATACAAGTTTAGTTTCCCTCTTAAGGATATATGCAAACCCTCTCGAAACTTTTTACTCTTTTTCTTTTCGGTAGGGTAGACATCCTTGGCATATTTGTACAAATCTTTAAACTTGTCAACGTACTCTCTTACTGTCATTGATCCTTTCATCAGATTGATGAATGCAGCGAACTTCTCCTTTCGATAATTCTTTGTCAGGTATTCCCTGTGGAGCTCCTCTTGGAATACTTGCCAATTCAGAGCTTCTCCGTAGAGATTTTGAATCTGAGTTAGCCGATCATCAGCATTGTCAACCATCAAACCATAAATATTGCTCATCTTCTCCTCATTACTGAGCTGCAAGGTCGAAAAGGCCTTTTCTATGGTTTTGATCCATTTGTCAGCTTGACCTGGATCTAGTGTATCGTAGAAATCATATGCTCAACACTTCTTCGCATATTTAATCACATCTTTAGGTCTTTTATACTTTTCCCTCTCTCTCTCTACACACTGGGTTATTAGCCTCGTTTTCATACACCGGTGGTGGGAGCTGACCATTGTGTGCTTGCCTTGGTACATTAAAATTTAGTACTGTCGCTCTCGACATTGAACTACCCTACTCACTCTCTATACCATGTGCATTCCTATCACTCCTTTCGTTGCTAATAAAGGCTTCTAATAGGGATCTATTCCGTGGTACACTTCCACTTCTATTCATATTCTCTACCCTTTCCACTATATCCATTCTACCTGCCTAGGCACCTCAGCCCCTACCTCAGCCTCTCAGTCTACCTCTAGGCCTACCTTGAGCACCTAAACCACCTCCTCTAGTTCTTGCCATTACTTATCTTCCTATAATTCAAAATCAATTCATTCAGTACTCTTAAATCATCACATACCATATCATCAATCATCATTATCCATTCATCATATAAATTCCTTCCAAATCTTAAATTTTTATGGCCTAGGCTTCAAAAGTCATTAATAATACTATTTTCACTGTCTAAGTTTTCAAAATTAACAATATTCCTAACCTTATAATTTAAACTTTCAAAACCTAGGCTCTAATACCAAAAATTATGACACCCCTTTCTACCGACACCCATATCAAATAGGCACTCAACCCGGACTGTCCAATATGGAGTAATATCGTGGAAAGATACCACTTTTAAGAAAGTACCAAACAGGACTATATTTCAATTGCTCTACTATGGTCATTGGCTTATCTGTTAACTATGCTCATTTCACAACAACAACAACATCAAATATTCATAACATCCACTAATAAACACATGTTGTAGATGGCAAGAAATATAAACTTATCGATGAGACATTAATATTAGAAACGTAATTAATGTACATATATATATATATATATAGAGAATAATGTACATAATCAGCGTTCAGCGGTGAGGGGAAAACTAGGGGAAAGGGGCTATCAAATATACAAACATGATACACTAAAAAGATTAAAAAGCCCTATAAACCCTAAAAAAAGGTAGCCCAACTACCCTAAGATGTGCTATTCAAAATACACGCTAAAAAATAGCAGCTACAATCCTAACTCTCATCCCTCGTCCGGTAAAAAGTAGGTGTCTCGTAGAACTGCAGAAAACTAGGTCCAAGTCAAAGATACTCGGACCCCAGTGGTGGTCTCATGGCACACTGCAATGGCCATCAAATATCTGTCTAAGAATTTGATCATCTATATATGAGATTAGTACTCGATTGCTATAGGCTCAATGGAAACCCGAAAAGACAGATGCATATATGCATCATGACGGATGTAGTAGATGATCTCCGCCTCATCTCCTTATACATCCAAAATCTGCGCGACCCAGTGTATGGCCATCTATACACTATACAAGTCTATACAAGGTAGCTAAATTGAAAAGAAAATTTTTTTTCAAAAAGGAGTGGTGAGTATATCTATATGAAACATTCAGTGAGTAAACTGAACAATACACTCCCGGTAGCTAAATAGATAAATATCTCAAAATAATAATAAAAGTAATTTTAAATCAATCAATATGAGCTGTTAAATAATAATATAGTCAAACCATAGGCATTTCAAATATGTATATCGAATCACATTTAATTCAGTTAAACAATATATAACCAGGTTGCTGTCAATGTGGTGGGTACCAATCAGCATATTGAAGGTTCGAGTTAGGTATGCATACCATTATCATAAATTATACAAAGTAGCCTCAAAGGCTTTCATAAGTTTTATATCACTGTATCCCGGATACAGGAAATAACGTGAGTCGCTGTGTCCCAGAAACAGTCTTATATCTCATTGAATCCTGTCATACCTCGGGAACGGTCTTACTGCAACCCTTTAATTATTAATTCATTTCCACTATATTAGTAACACAATTCACAAATAAATTACATTCTCAAGCAAGTAGGGTTTTTTAGAAACAACCCCATGATTCAAATAGTTCATATTTCAAATAGTGAGAAAACTCAAACTCTCATCAAATTCAATTTCAAATACCGTTTGCCTTTAAAATAGGCAGAGGCGTCACCCTTACACTCACAGAGGTGATGCCCTTGCAAATTCAAATCAAAACGGCACCACCTGATAAGGCATAGAGGCACCACCTTTTTACCACAAAAGTGACACCTCTGTGCCTCAGAGGTGTCACCTCTGGGCCTTAGAGAGGCTAATGCGCTGCCTCTGACACCCTATATAGGCGTCGCCCATTTTTTTAAATCACAGAGGTGCCGCTTCTTTACACAGAGGCGTCGCTCCTTCACCCAGTACAACGTTCACAAAGTTAAAATTTAAACAAAAATCAAACAGATTTCAATTTCAATCAAATAACCACAACACCAACCAAACCATCAATTTAACAAAAATAAAACATAGGGTTTTGAAAAGGGAAGTCCACTCACCAACGTCGTTGATTCCTTCTTCTCCCTACTGATTCCTATATTGCTCTCTGAGAGTTAGAAGAACTTCGCTCTCTCTCTTTTTTTCTACTTTTCTTTCTTTCTTCTTTGCTTTTCTTTCTTTCCTGTTTTGCCTTTAGTACCGGAGAGCCTTCTCCTCACTCGTTGTAGAGGATGGGTGAATCATCTCTCCCTTTCTCTACAACCAACACATCCGCAGCCATCATTGTTTCTTTTTAAAAAAAAAAAAATTCTTTCATTCGCTGATTTGGGCGGTTAACGCCAAATTGTGCTTTAATCCCTGAACTTAATTATTTTCAATTAAGTCCTTCAATCAAACTTATTTTCTATACAATTTAGTTCTATCTAAATATAATATTAAATATTTGGGCGCGAACCCGACATAACTACAAAAGAATTATTTTATAGCAAATAAAATATATATAGCAAAATTTACTACAAATAAAATATGTGGAGCTAATAAAATTATGATATTTTTTATCTTTGAAAAAGTTAAAGTTAATTTAAAATTTAGTTTTCTTCTGAATTGAATTTAAAATTTAGTTTTATCTTAAATGCTACTTAAGTGTAGTGTTATCTTTTTTTTTAAAAATAAAATATATTCTTTAACATAAAATAAAACTAATGACTTTTATTTATAATAGAAAAAAAAAATTTGTTACTTATTTTCAATGTGGGATATGAAACTTTTTAGTTTCATATTTATATTTTTTAATTAGCCACAGTTTAATTTTTGTAGCTAAAATTTAAATTAGCTTTGGATTTAATATTTAAATCTAAAATTCTAAATAATTAGCTACTGATTTATTTATTTTTGTAGCTAATTTTTTTTTTAATTAGCCACGATGTCAAATATCATAACTAAAATTTTTATTTTTAGCTACAAAATAATTTACATCATGGTTAATTGATATTATTAGCAATGACTAACTTTTATAGCTAACTACATGTGGCTAAATATACATTAAATATTTTAGCTACATAACTTTTAATGCATGTGGCTAATAAACTTTTAACTTGTATAATTAGCTATATAGTTATAATTTCTGTGGCTATAAATTATATTTAGCTACAATTTTTATATTTATAGTAAAGTTTTGTAGTTATAAGTGTAAATTATAGTAGTGTATTGCTAATATGTTGGTACATCGGTACCGCAAAGTGAGAACTTTCAATATAGTAAATGGAGTTGCCACCCATTGTTTAGGAGAATTTTGAACTCTAGTTAGTAGGTCAGAATAATTTTCCTTTGTTCTCTGCGAATTGATGGGAGTAGCAAGACCCATCTTAAACCATAAAGAGAGAATCTTGATTAAAGCATAAACCAAATAAAAAATTCTCTCAATATGGACTTGATTTTCCTTCTCTAGTAGCAGATCTTTGAAGTTTCCTCCTTTTTAAAGTCTAAAAAATCCCAATTAAGAAGGAGCAAAAAATCACTGAGGATGAACAAAAAAGAAGAATTTAACCTAGATCTTATATAACTATTATTTATTTTAAGAAGAAAAACATAAAAAAAATAAAAAAAATGAAAGAAAAGCTAAAATCTGACAAAAAAAGGCCAAAAATAACCTTGCTTTCTCTGAAAATGTTCTACATAGTAACAAGTAAAGAAGGATCTAGAGAAGAGATAGAAGAGGAAGAAGAGCTAGTGGTTTCTAGTTGCTAATTAGACTTGATATATATCAACGTTGAATCAATAAAATATTTAAATTGTAAAAAATAAAAGTATGAATTCATCTTTGAATTAAATAAGATAAACTTCCTTATGACCATGTAAAACAATAAACATCATCAGAAAATATGGAAGTTATAAGCAAATCATTTTATTTTAATGTATAATCAAATTTATTATTTTTTATAAAATAATATTTAACATAAATTAATGTTTCTTATTATATTAAATTACTAAAAATAAAAGAAAAATATGTATTGTGTTTTATATAATTTTTTAAAAAAAACTAATACAAAAGAAATATTTTTTTTGGATATATATATGGGTAGAGATAATGACTTTATTTTAAAAAAGAAAAGATAAAGGTGGATAAAGTCAGTATTAAGGGTGTTATTGTACAACCTGAAACAAACATAAGTTGCTTGCTGGAGGAAGGTATATACAATGTTCTATTCACATTAGGAAACTATGATCCAATTGAAAGAAAAGAACCGCCACACCAACTAGTAGAAAAAATCCATCACATTAAAAGAGGATATAGAAAACAAAGAATGTGACAATAAAAATGAGACAAATAAATAAAAAAATTGGATATAAAGGAGTTCATGAAACATTAACATTAAGTAAAATCCAAACATACATTTGACAAAACAAATTTCTACTACTATGAATCTGTGCATGGTCACATTCTCTCTAATCCAAGAGGTTAAAAGGAAAGAAGAAAAATTCCAAACTAATTGTTCATAATAATAATAGAAGAGAAAGGAATAATAATAATAATATATGCAGAGTATTAGTAATGGATTTTCCACAAGTAGAAAAATAGAAGAGAAAGAAAGAATGAGCAATTTTGACTTACAAGTTACAACTCTAAATCCCTTGTGCCCTTCTCTCTTACCTTCTAATATTTCTCTATTTTTAAAATTTTTTCTTTGATAAAAACTTTACAAGAAATCAAAATATATAATCTCTGTCCCAAATTTAAAATTGAAAATAGAGGGAACTAGGATAATAAAGAAAACAGACTCATGCAAAACAAGATAAAATAATTTTTTTTAAGAATAAGATAAAATAATATATATATATATATATATATATATATATATATATATATATACACACAATAATATAATTGTCACTTGAAAGGAAAAAAGGGAGGAATAATAAATCACAAAGAGATATAGTTTACTGACCCTTTTCTCCTGCAGCGGAAACCGTGGTAAATATGTTGATCAGAGCCTTGACTACTAGAGAAAAGGCTATGTCTTCACAATCTAAATATCAATGGAATGATCTAGAATGGGAGAAAATACACAGAGTATTTTGGTGTAGAGAGAGAAAAAATACACAGAGTATTTTTCTTTTTCTACGTTAGTTCTTGGGTTTGGTTATATTATGTTACATAAACATAAAATATATATACTCTACAAAAGAGTAGGAAGTAGACTTCTAATAGGAGTCTTTTACACCCAATCCAAAACTTAAACAGATTAAGTCATGGGTGTATATTATCTAACATCTCCCACTCGTACATGACTGAACATATTCAGTTTCTCATTCCATTCATACTGATAAATAGATCGTGCGACCAGCATATAACGAGAGCACTTATGCTATACACTTGTTAGAGATATATAGCATCTTGATAGTAGATCTTATATCCTGACATATGCCTTACCCCAGATTACTTCTTTACATTCACTGCTACCTCTTGATCTCTTAGCAATATTCTATGTCTACTATTATGTATGCACCCCTTATGGCACTCATAATAGGCTAGCCAGTGTACAATAGAAACTTTGAATGTAGTCCATCAGTAATCTTCCCTTTATACACTATTCCTATCACATAGTTCAACTCGCTTATCCAGTCAATTCCTCTAGGCCGTATCTCACATGACCTTTCAGAGATTCTTTCAAAATAGCCACATCAAACCATACTTTAGAAATATGCTCCAGGTCTTAAGGGTAGGTTTCTAAAAACTATAAGTTTATGGAATGGGTCTCACATTAGGGAAGGTTGAGATCATTTGATTATTTTTATAACTTCCCATCCCCCGTCGGCTTTCACACGCATAGTATGAATCATGCATTATAGTGTTCATTATTTTCTTAAAAAAGAGCGCATGTTTCAAAATGATTATAATCATATATTTAACACCATACAG
Organism: Macaranga tanarius; assembly: GCA_949673435.1. Classification (NCBI taxonomy): domain Eukaryota; kingdom Viridiplantae; phylum Streptophyta; class Magnoliopsida; order Malpighiales; family Euphorbiaceae; genus Macaranga; species Macaranga tanarius. Next base: position 97 of record CATIWO010326799.1, on the reverse strand, counting down.
AAGCTACACATTTAGGTGTATCTTAACACCAAACCTTAATACTTAATTGAGGTCGCTTCTGGCGATTAAGACAGAATCAAGAAGAATTGCCTTTAAT
>CATIWO010326683.1:0-18714 GCA_949673435.1 Macaranga tanarius | reverse complement strand
AATAATTGGAGAGTCTGGAGAAGTTTCCTTATAGTTGTACCAGAACTTCATCGATCATTGAAAATGTCAATTAGCTAACATTTTCTACATAGAGAACAAAATTTAGCAATTTTTACTTCGTTCAATTTTTTTAATTAAAATTTACAACTATTAGGATTGTGTTTCATTTCAGAATAACATGTAATAAATATGAGATTAAGTAGAGCATTTCACTAACTGAACTCATAATCTTTTAATGTTACAAAAGAAGTGTTTGCTGCTTAATTATTCAATTCTTGGCAGCAGTAGTAAATATTAGTTGCAATTCCAGCATGAAATTTTTATTGTGAAAATTAAAAAGTGCATATATGTTTAAGCAGCTAAAAAGGTTGCAACAAAGAATTATTATTAATAAATAGATCATCAAATATTTTTATTAATAACTGTATAGATATACAACAATAATACATAAATAATAATCATATGATAGTGAAAACAATAAAAAAAATAATCCAACTCATGAAAAACAAAAAATCCCCATCTCCTCTCTCACCCCAAAATGTATAACATACATGACATTAATGCTTCAAGAGACCCATAAGAGAAACCAAGAGAGACACTCCAACAACAGCACCAGATACTGGCAAAGAGAACCCTGATCCTGCATCCATTCCAGGAGCAGGAGCTGGTGCTTCCAGAGCAGAAACCACCGTGAAAGCTTCTGCTGCTGCCATCACAACAAGAAGAGCAAATACATTGAAGATGCTAACTTGGGCCATTGCTAAAAACGGAGAAGAGAATGATAGGTATGTTTCTTTGGGTGGGTTTTTTAGCTGTCGACAGAGAGGAGAGAGCAATGTGGTGCTGTGTGTTATGTTTAGAGAGGAAAATGAGTGGGGGTATTTATAGGGACTCAAAAGGAGGAAATTGTTAAAGACAAGGACTGAAATGAAATAAAAATAAATTGATTTTGTTTTTCCAACGTTCGGCCAACGGTAACAACTGCGGCTTTTTTGTTTTAAATTATTGGGTAACGTGTAGTGCACAGACTGTGTGACACGTGGTTGCTAAATATGCGGTGTGTGTGGACGGCGCCGTATCTTGTTTTGACACGGACTGTAGAATTAATGTCGGCTACAATTGTTAGATGGATCCAATAGCCCATTGAGCTTCTTAATTTGGCCCATACTCTCTTTTTTAATTTTTTTAATTTCAAATAATAATAATAATAATTTTATTGAGTAACTGAAAGCTCAATAAAATATTTCTTTCCTAATACTTCAATGGCTACGATCTTATACATAAAAGCTTGTACGCTTTGTTCAGGCTACTGTGCACCAAATTTAGTAGGAGGATCGATACATATCTTCCATATATTTAGAGGAGTCCATTCGTCTCAACCCAAATTAATTAGAGCTTTTATGGTTATTGGCTATTGGAGTTCATTAACAAAAGAAAAAATTATAATAAAATATCTTGTGGTTAGATTTTTTTTCATTTAAAAGACTATGATATTTTTCGTAACATTTAAAGATCTGTAGTTTGACTCTACTTGAATTTTCGTACCCTACTCAATAATATTATTAAAAATATATAATGTAATGTTAAACCAATATGGATCTTTAATAATAAAAATATTTATAAAGTATTGTAGGATTTAATTAACTAAAATAAATTTATAAAAATAAAATAAGATGTATTTTTAATTTTATTAGCAATTAAAAGAAATAAGTTTCAAAATAAATTTATAATATTTTAAAATTAAGTATCTAAATAGTTATATTGATGGTAAATCATATGTAAAATATTATTATTATTGAAAGGTAGCATTATATTAAAATTTTATTGTAAAATAATAATGTTATTAGTTGAAAGAATATTAAAGTGTTAGAAAATGAAATCACATATCTTTAAAAGTCATAAAAAAATTACAAATTTTTAAGTGAAAATGTGTCTAACAAGTAACCACAAATTAATTTTATATACTTATCCCAAAAATGAATATATTGATTATACAGAAATCCAATTAAATAATTATATTTTTTTCAAATTAGTTATAAAAAACATATGTACAAGGAAGTTAATAACAAGACACACTCCTTCACAAAATTATGACAATTTTATATATAAAAAAAAGTAATAATGTAGTAATGCTTAAATATATTGCTACAATATTACTACTTCCGTTTCATTCCAATTGTCGTTTAAAAAAATAAAATTTGTTCCACTCTAAATGACGTATTTAGATTACTAATAAAAAATAAACTTTTATTTCCAACTTTACTCATATCTTGATTATAGAGTTTGATTGGAGTACTAACTTTAAATCATTATAAAAGAGGGTAATCTAGTCATTTGTATCTATAATTATTTCTATTAAATAAGATTTTTAATTTTTGTGACACTATTTTAAACGACAATTAGAATGGAACGGATAGAATATTTAGAAAAATAACATTAAACAGTGCTATAATTAATAAAATTAAAGTGATTGAGATTAATAAATGATAAAAAAAATAATCTTTCTTCTGGATAAAAGGAAAAGACACAAACTTTCTGTAAGTTGACATTTCTTTTTCAAACTTTGTTGAAGCATCTTCATTTCATGATGTTACAATTGTTCTTCCATCAAAAGAAATTTTGACACAGATTTGTGTTACCAAACATCAAATTATTCATTTTATGAATTTTCAACAACAAACACTACTACAATTAGAGAGCTTAATTATATTTTTTTCAGGACAGAAAAGTTATTTTCAAGACAGAACATAAAATTTCACACTTTATTAATAATAATAGTCAATCACACAACTCTCATTACAATAAAATTCCTAAAATAACATCATTCACATAACAAAATTAAAAAAAAAAATACAAGTGCATTATATCAAACCCATCAACACAAATAAAATATATATATAAGTTTTCCAATATTACAAAACCTCTATATACCCCAAGGAGGATGGAACTATACCTCATCCCAAAACTCTACAACTTAGTGCAAGAAAAGTGCAAAAATGGCTATGATGATGGAAGAACATATAAAATTGATTGACACTGGCAAGGCAAATCCGGCTCCGGCATCCATTGGCGGAGTTGGAGAAATATCTTGTGCCATTGCTCCAGAAGTAATGCACAGCAAGAATAATGCTACAAGAATGTGAACAAATGAAGCTCTAAACTTTGCCATTTAATAAATTGCCAAAAAAATTTCTTTCTTGGAGCAGGAGAAAAAGAGAAGAGGGTTGGTGCAAGGTTGAGCAATAAGTTTGTGTTATATGGGGAGAGCATGAGACTGAATTTATAGGGACTCACTAAAGTCTTTTTGTTTAAAAGAAAAAAAATCTTAATTACTTACCTACTAATAAATAAATAATACACATAAATAGTTATAACTAATGAGATATTTGTCACTCTTTCATAATTCAAGTGCAAAACATTAAAAATATTTATTATTTATTGAATAATTAATTGTAATTTATCCGAAATATGTAAAAACTTTTAATTAATATGTATAATAAATAATTTAAATGCTAATAAATTACACAATAAAGCATAATTTTTATTAAATTAAATAAAAATTAATTACATAAATTAACTATCAATAAAACTAAATTTTATAATTTTAAATATTTTTAAAGAATAATAACTATCATTTCACTTATGTATGTGATAATCATTCTTTTCAGCTGGAGCTGTTCTCATTTAAACTAACTTTTCGAGTTCGAATTGAATTAATCAAAGTCCAATAGGCTCTGGGATCGAACTAAATTAATTAAAGTTCAATAAACTCTAAATACCAATGGTTCAAATCAAAAATATAAATAATTATAAGTATTTAAAATATTTATTAGTTTTTAAAATCAAATATAAAATATCTTTTAAAAATATATCATTCTTAATATCAATTATTGTCAAATTTTGGATTCAATTCTTATGTTACAAAATTGTAAAATGCATGATTTTGCTCATGAATTTTCAAGTTTTAATTAGTGGGTTTTTAATAATTGATTATTATGTTTTGTATGGTCTCTAAATTATTTCTATAAGTATTTAAAATGAAATTGTTGTTAAAAATATGCTTAATACTTAAGAAAAATGGAAATTCAAGATCATTCAAAATTTATTAAAATTAATAAATGCCAGTTTAAAAAATTTGCAAATATGAATATTAAAATTACTAAATGAAAAAATTATTTGCTTTACTATTTTATAAAATATATTAAAATTAATCAGAATGTATAGTTCATATAGCTAAATTCTTGAATGCGAATGGACTATTTTGTATATACCATGAATTAACCACTTCTACATATGATGCACATTTTGCTTTAAACAAATGATTTTGAATTTGAATTTGAATTTAAATTGGATTTAACAGCTAATGATGACAGAGTTTTGAAAATTTAATTATTTGTGCAAGTACTGCAAAGTGAAGTAACAATGAGTAGCTATAAACTGAGTGTTGGTTATTTATGAATTATGAATTTTTTATGTTGGGATTTTGGACTTTTTGATTAATATGTTATTATGTTAACATATAAAATATGTTAAATTTTTACAGACAATTAAATTTGAAATTTATGTTTAACTTAGAATTTGATAAATACTATTTTAAAGTATTAACTATTCTATAAACTTAAACTTTTATTGCTAAATTTGACATTAAATTCTTAATAATTGATTGTGTTTTATATGGTTGTTGAGCTTTTATTTTTCTAAATATTTTGGAGTTTTTTTATGTTATCGTTATTAATTTCAAATTGAGACTTTAAAAATATTCTCAACAATTAAAAAATAAAAATATTGAAATTATTTAAAATACTATAAATTATTTAAAAAAAACTATTGTGTTTTTTCCTAAAAGAAATAAACTTATTTATTGTCTATACTTTATAGATGATAGGTCAAGAAAAGGAAACAAACTTGTATTCCTTAATTACTCAAGCTTTGAATAAACAAATAAAACATGCCCAAGCATCAAATCTAAGTTGAAATGTCCTTTCAAAAAATTTAGTTCAAATGGCCCTTTTTTGGACTAAAATACTAGGAGAGAAATATAGTTTATACATGAATTGGTAAACACATGAAACTTACATTCTAACTTATTTCTTTGTTGTGAAGCTTAACCTTTACATCAAAATAAAAATGAAATGTAAGATAATTAAGCTAGTAAAAATTTTACAACAAATAATATTTTATTTAAAAATGGTTAAACAAATAATTTTTTTATGGGGAAGAATATAATTTCTTAATTCAAATTAAGCCAATCCTTAAATTTTTTTGCTAAAAAATGAATTAATCATGTTTGTTTTAATGTTGCATGATCACCATAATTTCAAAAGATAAGGTGAAATATCAAAAGAGGTGGGAGGTCTACTTTAGCAATGTATCAATGATGAGAAGAAGGTATATAAATTGCTTGACATTGTTAAATAGCAACCATCAGAAAATTGGCATCAATTACAACTACTACTCAACTTCTTTTTTTTTTTTTATTAAAAAAAATGTGTGGAATTTCCCACTTGATGAAGGACCCAATTTAACTGTTCCTTCCTCCTCATTAATCATGAATATGATTAATTAACAAACTTTATTGACCCCATTTTCTTTTCTTTTTCCTTGATTTGACCTAGAAATAATTTCAGCTAATTTGAATGATTCAAATTAATTATATCTAATTAGTTTTGTCTGAATGATATATTGGAATGCCTCAGATTGAAATTACAAATTAAAATTTAATAAAAACTATTACTTTAATTTGTAATAAGTGATTTATAAAAGAAAAAGTGCTATTTTTATTATATAAATTTTATTCATTTAGAAATTTTGTTAAAGAGAAAAAATTTTGATTGAGCAAGAGTAAATTTTTTCTTATTCATTTTAATTGTCTGATATATGTAAAAATTATTAATTTAGAAAGAGAGAGTAACATAAATTTTTATAAATTAATGATAAATTTTTATTATTTTCACCATGTCAAATTATTATAATGAATAACTGAGAAATAATCTTTTTACCCGGATAGAAAATATTTCTATTCTTTTTATATAATTTCTATTCGTAAATAATTTATGAAGGATGAAAATTCTCGCTTAATCAAACATAAATAAATTTTCTATTATTTATTTTAGTTGTTTGATATGGGTATAAATTACTAATTCAAAAGCAAAAAATATAAATTTTTATATTTTAACATAGTAAATTATTAATATCATTCACGTGTTAACTAATTATAATAGATATTTGATTTCTATTTTTTAGGAGTAAAAGAATTTTTTTGTAAGTATTATTCAATACTTTGTTACGAACTTATTATGCAAAACGTACATTGAGACTTGTGTAGTTGTGTATAATTATTAATTTCAAATTAAGGAACAAAATGTCAATAAGATACATAGGCTATATGCCTTTGTATAATTATGGTTGGTATGAATTGGGTTGCCCAAAATAGAGAGTATTGTGAACTTGTTTGTTCCACAGCAAAATAAAAGACTGTTGAAGCTATGGTGAAACAATTTTCACCACAAAAAACCCAAAACCCCATATGCAATTCCTCACCACACATCCAAAATTAACCATTTTCAATCCAAATTTAGCCATTGCTGCTTCCTATAAATTCCTATTTATCAACATCATTCTGCAAGAATAAAAACAAAAACAAAAAAAAAAAAGTAAAAGAAAAAAACCTTTGAAAAAATTCATAGAATAAAATAAAAACCCTTTCTTCATTTGCAAGGCAGGTCAAGGCGGCTACTAATATTTCATCATGGACATGAAGAAGATGTACTCTGTTGTCCTGGTTGTTGCCGCCTCCATGAGCGCAGCCCTGGCCGCCAGTACCGCCCAGGCTCCCGGCGCTGCCGCCCCATCCCCAGCCAGCGGGGCTGCCATGACTTCCCCAGTTGTTGGAACTTTGGTTGGGGCTTCTCTCATGTCCTTTTTTGCCTATTATATGCACTAAGCTCTTCTTTTAAAAATATATATACATATATATGGAAGGAGCAGAATAAATAGAAAACTGATCAATGTGGATTAAAAAAAAAAAAATTCTTGAAGGAGGGGATTGAAAACAGATTATGATATTTGTGTATCTTCTTGTTTGATTTTTTGGAATTTTTCAGTTTCTTGAATGTTGTCTTTTGTTTAATATACTGGTATATTATTATACATCGGAATCAAATGATACACCGTTTACCCAAATTGACTAAAGTGGCTGACACCGTTTACCCATTCGAGAAATTTTTATGTATTTCGGGAGAACTATATTTGACAGGCAAATTTGTAATACATATTTCAAGTATTCTACATTTTACCAATAAAAATGAGACATGTATTTATATGTTACAAATTTAGCCGTGAGATGTAAGGAAAGAATTTCCTCTGGGAATCAACAAAACAAGAAACTTAAAAAAATGTACTTGTTTGGATGTTACCTCAATTATCCATTGAAGCTACTTTTCTGTTTCCATTCATCATGGTGTTTGGTCTAGAATAGGAATCCAATGTTACAGAGGAAGGAATCTGGTGATGTAAGGTGGGTATCCTATGTATGGTGGAAGAATCTGATATCTCGAACTTCGGCTATGCTATGTTTCTGCGAGGATCTTGCAACTGATAAAAAAGAACAAGAAATGAACCATCCCATTATGATGTCTTCTGCAGAGTGGAAATCCATTTTCCTTCTGTTGTGAATCATATCATTGCTCATGGTTTCTACAGAACATAAATGCTGTAAAATGTTCTGCACTCCCAGGCAATTTGTTTAACAGTAGAAATCAAAAGTCATGCTAGTACGCTGACAAATGCATCTATATAAAAATTTTGAACACCAACTGCATTCTGGTCCAATTGATAAATACATAATGCAAGGATAAAACGTAAGAACAATGAAATCTGTAGTTTATTTCGCATCAAAACTAGCAGTGAGTGAAACAATCTGTAAAATACATTGATAAGTTATGCTCTTCAATCAAACAACACTCAGGAAGAAACACATTTTATGTCAACAAAATTTACTAGATACAAATTCTCAACGTAATAATAAATTAGCGGATGGGTGATCACCTCAAATTTAGGTACCTTCATTAAATTTATGTTGTGACATGAGACTTTTGGCCAACCAAATTGCTGTTTCTCTAGAAGAGACGACCTCTTCTCCGAATGGCTTCAGCACGCCCGCAAGCTCACCAATTTTATCTTGTCTCAGTAGCCGTGCGCATAGCTCAAGCAAAGACTCTAGAGCATCAGCTCTTTGCTGACCTGGAGTCTCCCACTCATTCTTGGTTTCTTCCCCATTCATTGCAGCAAGTGTTTTAAGTAATGCAATGTGACTTGCTGCCTGATTCATTCTATCAGAATCATCTTTCTCAGTTTCCAAGGAGCAATTGTTCTTATCTGGTTTTTCTACACTTTCATCTTTACATGGAACTGATGGAAGTATATCATTAGATTCCGATGATAAGTATTCCATTTGAGTCCTTTCTGTGTAGACATCAGGGCTTTCTGGTTTCTGTAAACAGCATTCTGACTCTACATAAGGTTCATTTATAGCTGCTGGTGAGCTTTTATCATCATTAGAATTTTCCTTATCGATGCAACTTAAACTAGGCACTGCCAATTTCCTGCTATCCTCTGTTGTAGCACCATATCCCTCTATTTGAACTTCTTCAATAGCCTTCTGGTTGCACGGGGTTGGTTGATCCTTTGTGGTACCAATTTTGACATCAACCTCTTGCGATTGTTGAAAATGCTCAGAGGTATGCTCTGTTTCACTCTGGGAAGCCAGTGTGCTCTCTAAGGTGTACTCAATTTCAGCACCATCCTTTTGAGCTAGAGAGCTAGAGTCGGGTTGCTTGTCTCCATTACTAACACTAGTTTCAGAATCGGTGGAACTGTCTTTTGGACCAGTCATAGAATCTGATATTTCCACAGTACAGCTAGTAGGATCAACCCTCTTTGTCTCAAGGTTGTCTTCTGCACTAGATGTTGATGTTGGGATGTCGATGTGAGGTATGTTTCTTTGTAGTGCAACAACATTTCTCTCGAATGGACGATCATTTTCCGGCTGCTTATGTGGCCTAACTTCCCTGTCCCTGTGGTCTTTGCTACTACTAGCTTTGCCAGGCAATGATTTTCTCCTTGTTTTTTCCTTTGAATTGTCAATGGGCTTTATTGGAAGATACACAGAAGAGGCATTACGGCAACGAAGTAGATAAGATTGCAGATGGGGATGCCTCAACAGTTCTGCAGCCTAAAGATCAAAGTTTGCATGTATAAGAGTAGATTATGGTGTTGAAATCAATAGATATAAACTGTGGGTCGGTCAAACTCACTGTCGGTCTGTGTTCTGGGTTCTTCCTTAGCATGCTCTTAATAATTTGTTTCCTGTGACATGGAACTCATCAAACATATATTAGACCACTAAAGTGAACCAGGTATCTACTATTCTTGAGAAAGTTGCAGACTCTTATATCCATTATGGAGTAAATAACTGATGGGCATAAAGAAATCACAAGCATTTATGATTTGGAAAGAAAGCGCTTACAGTGAAGAAGAATACACTATTGGGAGAGGAGCAATGGAGGATCTGTTTATTTTGTTGATTAGTCCAGCCATGTCCTGTTCAAGTTATATATTAGTTATGATGCTGGAAATTCATATCAAACTAAATTACAGTTGCTATCTAAATGGTATAGATGCTACATATAAGTAAGGCTTGCACTCACAGGAGCTCTAAATGCTGGGTGATGTGCAGCAATTTCAAACATACAGCAGCCTGAAACAGCAGATAGATGTTACCACTCCTAATTAAGATGGAAATTTTTTTTATCACGATTCCAGATTTCTTACCCAGTGACCATATGTCTGATTTATAGCCATAAGGTATATCTGCTAGGAGCTCAGGACACATATAATTAGGAGTGCCAACGACCTACATTAAACATGGAAAAGAGAAATATGTGAATAACTAAACTTAGCTCTTAAATATTTTAAATCAAACAGATTATTACAAAATAACTTTTACTGCAAGCATGAAATACAGTCGAAATTTGGCAGAACTTATAACAATAGAATGTTGAGGCAGTTTGAAGTCACGAACATAACTTAAATTGCCACAATAAAACAAAAATAAGGAATATTGTGAAGAAAAGTTATTCAAGTCCATACCGAAGAAGTAAGGTCTTCTGTGTTGAGCAGCTTTGCAAGTCCAAAGTCACCTGTTCAGTGCATACAAGATATACAATTCTTAGAAGACATAAAGATAAGGATGCCAAACCTGATGAAAATTCTTCTAGTTAGCAGTTCTTGTGCCTTCATACCAAGACGGACATCATTGTCCTTTGTAAGGAATATGTTGGAGCACTGGAAATGAATAAGATTATGTCAGAAACAATATTATTCACAAGCTTCCGATTATCATATATAAGGGCATTTTGTACCTTAAGATCTCTGTGAAGTACACGGTTAGAATGCAGGTAGTCCACAGCTAGCAATAGCTGAGTCAACCATTTGCAGAGTTTCTGAAAAGTAAAACATGACAGCCCTGAGGATAAAATGATGGAAGATATAAAGGACTTCAAATATATCATAATCTTACAGGTTTACCTCCTCTGAAATAAATATGCCCCTAGCCTTCTTTATAATTGCAGCCCTGGTTGGAGAAAAGTGAAAAAAGTTACTTTAAGAAAAACAATTTCAGATTTATTTTTAATCTTTTATTTTACACTTATGGAACTTTTTTTTATACTGTACATTTATGAAACTTATGAGTAGGAAACATAATTTTAGATATCATTTCTAAATGAAAGCATCTAAAGCATCCCAATTTCTTTTATCTACACCAGTCCAGAAAAACAACAATTTCCCAACGTAATTTATGATTAGGTGTCTTCTTTCAGCTAGTGAACAATTAACTATCATGCACTGCAATTCATTTCTAAGACATGCAGCATCTTTACTTTTCTTACGCCAATTGCCAAAATCATATAGGAAATTTATAGTAACTTACATGTCTCCACCCTCACAGTAGCCCGTTACTATGCATACACAATTTCCCTGCACAAGAAAGTGATACATAGAAAAGATCTCGTGAGCACAACAAAAACATCTATTTAGCATCAACAAGGGTCTCAATACCATTAACTATTCCAATTAAACTAAATCTGAAATTAAAGAATCATGATTTACCTTGTCCACCCAGGAATCTTTATACTCCACAATATATGGGTTATTCAGTTTCGAAATGAGCTCCATCTGCAGAAGAATTAGACCGTGTTTTTCTTTATTTAAGAAAGTTAAGATCATCTTTTTGAGCCAAATAGAAACACGACGAGAACTTATTGGCCAGACATGAGAAAGGAACACCAATTCAGGTTCTGTTTCCCTTCTAAATGGACATGTCTTAAAATTAACTTCATGGATATTTTAAGGGAAAGCTAGAAACCAAGACAAGATATTCACATTGCAGTTATCGACTGAAGCCGAAAATTATACATATAATCACTAGTGAAGAATTTAGCATTCTCTACACAATAAATTTCTCAACAACCGAGTGTTGATCTATTAATTTGTAAACATGAAAGAATAAGAAAAATATAGCAGAAACAAAAGTTAGTTAATAATTCATTTTTTTTTTTCATTCCAATTAATTTAACATGAGCTGTCATGTTCAGAAAAGCAACTTAATACTAAATCCTATAAGCAACCCAATTCTTTTTCTTATCCAAAAAATTCATTAATTTAATGAACAATTTATTCCATTGCTCAAAGAATAATGAAAAGGTTTAAAAAAAAAATTAAAGCTCTAGATGAAGGTGACCTCTTGATGAGCTGTACGTTTAAACTTCTCAGTCTGCTTGGCCAGGCGAATCTTCTTCAACACATACCTAACAAAGAACCCAAAAATTCAATAAGTTTGGTAGTTAAAGAAAATGATAGCTAGCAGACAAAAGCATCGTGCCGACACGGCCATCACCTACCACAGTGAAATCTAAAACTCACAGTTTAGGAATCAAAACCGATTAATATATAATCAAACACACAGAATCTTTACAATTCCTTTTCTTGGAAATTGTGTGCACATAAATAGCAAAATCACTTCACTTCTTGAATTTTTCAATACCCAGAAATAGATAATTTCTGGGGATTGAACAAAAACTCAATTCAACTAAATTTTTCAAGAAGATCCACAAAGTAAAGAACCAAGAACAGTACAAGAAACAAAACTTATAAAGAAATTAGCTTTTTTTCTTACTTTTTATTCTCAGTTTTATGAAGAACAAGAAAAGCAGAACCAAAAGCTCCTCTTCCAATCTGTTCAATAACTTCATAATCTTCCATCTTGGACTTAACTTCACTACTCTCTGTCTCCATTTTTAGACCTTCAAGAACCCAACAAAAACACACAAAAAAAGTACCCAATGTAAGAAAGATAACAACTGTCACATCAGAACTTAACAAGAATCAAATTTTCATCCACAAATCTTAGATATAATAACAAAAAGAACAGTTTTTGGGTTCTGGGTTTTGTAGCTAAGCTATGTACCTTCACAAAAGGAAAGAAAGATTGAACAAAGACTCTGAAGAGAAGAAAAAAAGGGTAATATGAACAGGTAGCAGAAGGAGAAGAACAATTAAAAGGGTAAGTGAAATTGATGAGAGGAATGAGAAGAAGACTATTGAAGTAACTGTGGAGTTAAGAGAGAGAGCTTAAGAAGACTATTGAGACGCAGAAAGTTGAGTAAAGCTAAATTCCATAATTATGAGCTCACAACTCAACTAATATAGAGGAAAAAAAAAAGAGAGAGAGAAAGAGGTGAAAGGACACAGTCAATTAAAGTGACACTTGCGCACTCATATGACAGGAGTAATGAGGGACTTGGTGACTTACCAAAAGCATATAATATAAGGTACAAAGACTTGAGTTATGTATGCGTTAGCAAATTTCTATATAATTACTTTGCTAATTGGCAGTTGATGTTAAAATAAATCAATAAATAAAATTGGTTGTTGATTTGATAATTCATCTTATAAGAAAACAAAATAATAATTAGTCCAATTGGGTTTAAGTCTAATTGTACTTTAAGAGCTTTTTGTGTCCCAAAATAACAATCTCATGTTTTTCTTCATTGATTTTAAATTATAGGCCATCTTTTTTTTTTTTGAAAAGATTATAGGCCATCTTTTAAAATAATAATTAAATTGACAATGGATCAGTAAATCCTAGTTTTTAATATACAATTTTCTACAGTCAATTAATTTTAGTAAATTATAATGGACTATTCATTATTAATGGTGAAATATAGGAGAAAATTGTTATGTTTTAACTATATTAATTATTTTTTCTTAAATTATATAAAAATAGTATAAATTTATTATGCAAAGAAAATACAATATATTTTAAAATATATCATTCAAGTATTTTATACTTATTTAATAAAAATAAGATAAGTATTTATATGTTATAAATTTTACCATTAGGTGTACTAATCTCCCTAAATGAAAATTTGAATCCATTAACATATCTAGTCTCCAGAACCTTAAAATTGCAAATGATTTGAGACTAAAATAAATTTAAACTGAAAAAATGATACAATTTTGAATTCTCCCCTGATAAATTTACCATCTCTAACAGGAACATACTTGAACCCAAAAAAAAAATAATAGGAGAGAGTGATAGGGGCATACAAAATGACAGATAATGGAAGAAGACCAAAGCAAAAGAAAAGAGTTTGCTTGCAATTACAGATTCATGAAAGGAGATAGATAGATAGATAGATAGATCACTCATTGTCCAGGGGAATGTTTCCTAGCATGCAGTTGTGATGTCACAAATCATATGCTCATATCATATTCATATGCCTTTAAAATCAATCCATAAAACAAGTCACACCCACAATCGAAAATTTTTTTATCTTAAATCAGAAATTGGGTCTTTGTAAAATTAACATGTAATTCTAGTAGTAGCTAAACACCTTCCAGAAAGTTATGTTAATGTTTGTGCTGTTATCAAGTTGGTATATTTTTGGCTTTAAGGACATCATCAATGCCTTTAGCTTTTGTTTAATATGCATAAAAAGGACTTTATCATTATCATATATTTATATATTGCATTTTGGGTATAATCATTTAATTTTGAGATGCTTTTAATTGGGGGCCAGAATAAAAACCCAATTAGTAATTGATTGGAGATTTTTATAAATGGTGGGTGGATGTCATTATTTAATCAAACACCTAAGTTTTTGTGGCCGAATCCTCTTTGATGCTGCTACGGCTGGGCTTAGTCACTAGTGGACCAACACAAGAAAGTACTAAATACTTGGTTGGTAGAGTTACATGATACAGCAGTTGCTATGTCTTAATTTGAGAAAATAAAATGGAACCCACATCAAAATTTTCATTTAAATCAGAATTTAAACAGACCAAGAAGTATAATGTCTTCATAGTGTGTATGGTGATTTTGTTCCAAGTATGACAACTGTTCAATTGCCCCCTCGTGCAAAGAATCAAATAGAGAAAATGATCAATCAAAATCAAAGATCTAAATAAAAGCAAAAATACATATTTGAGGTTGAGATTGGACCCTACAGGCTTCAGCTGCAGCAAATGCTACGGATTGTTTTTGGCTCAAACCCACAAGCATATATTATATGATACACCCACTACCGCACAAATCAAGCAAAAAAGGAGAAAAAAAAGTTTTAAAGAAGAAGACTTCTTGGTCCATACAAGTCTACTCAGATGACACTTTTTTTTTTGCCTTTCAAAGACAGGAACTTTCCTCGGCATATACGCATGCTATAGTTGAAGCTTGTCTCATTTTGCTAAATGCAAACCAAACACAGCTGGGGAACAGCTTATCCATGTTGGGAGATAATTACTTCATGCGGCATCCCTTTTAACCTTTTTTGGGTTGTATCCCATAGTTCTGTTCAAGAGATTGAGGCATGGATGGGAAGCCATTCTATAATACATGCTTTGTATAAGAGACATGCATAAACTACACAAACTCGAAGTTAGGAAGATACATACAGAAAGCGACCTCAAATCCACAAAATTAGCACATAGCAATCACATTAAAACCCAGAATAATGACATTTGTGCTAACTGCATAAGCAATGTTTGCACAGAAATTTTAGATAGTCAGAAAATAAATCTACTTTTTCTTTGACTTCTTGGAGGCCTTTCGGCTCTCAATTTTCTTCTGTATGGCTTTGAATTCTTCATCTGAAGGTTCAGGATCAGCATTACCACCATATTTGGAAACTAGAGACGAGAACATGGAATCAAATCGGTCTTTCCTCTCACTTCGGCGCTGAGATATAATAGCAAGTAGATCTGCTTCTGGTTGTTTATTTGATCTGTCCAAGGATATACATATAAGATTATTCATATATTATGAGAAAAAAACATGTCAAAAAAATGAACAAAGAACTTGTTAAACACTCACTTCGCCTTCCTTTTTAAAGGACTGGTAGGTGGTCTTGTTTCGGATACTTGCTTTGCCCATTTCTCATAAGCTTTGGTTGCCTTCAATTCACCTATATAAAAGAATAAATGGGATTTTATCATCATAAAAAGTTAAGCAATATTTTATAATCCATCGACATAGGAGGTAATGTAAATTTCAAGACAACAAACTATCAATCCTAACTTTAGTGACATGGAATATCTCAACCATCAGTTGTCTATTCTCAACATGTAAACCAGATACAAGCTCAGGATTTGAAATGTCTATGCTAACGTTTTACATGGAAGCTAGATTAAACTTACCTGCAGATATTGCCTCCTCCAGAATATCCTTGAAGCGGTGTGAATCAAGTTTAGGATCAGAACAAAGCATTGAACAGAAGAGCCTGAGAGAAAATTTTATAAATCAAACTGGCAGGCTTATCAAAAAGAAGGTAGACAAGTTAGTAGCATACCTGTTCATATTACCCTTGCATTTCTTATAGAGGTCGATCAAATCCTTTTTCTCAGAATCAGATCCCCTGTAATTTGCTTCAAACTCTTCAATATCAGCTTCAGTGACCTGAATTGAAAAATGACCGCCACCTTAAGGGAATGGAAAACAAATATAATAAAATGCAATCAGGAAAGATGCAAGACCAGATGATATAACCTTTTTATACATGGTTCTGAAAAAATCCCTCAGATTCTCAACAACATCCCCTGCAAGATCCTGCTTAAAAAGAATGGCAAAAAATTAAGATACAGAATGCCTAACAATAAAAAGGGAAGTTTAAACTCCCCAAAAAAGAGAAGTCACTTCTTTTTGAAAATTTAATTAACAAAACTAGGTTCCTGAATCATTAATTTAATACAAATTTCTTTATATAAATAATGAAATCAGGCACATCTAAGGTCATGAGAGAATCTAAAATTGACATAGTATTGTTGATTAAGATTATGTGATTATTGCATTCAAATGCTCTAGCGTGGAATAAAGTTCATCTCAGCACAGCTTCCTGGGAACCTGGTCTGTACCAACTCAATGGGGGGAAAGAATGTACACATAAGCACTTACAGCATCATCAACACAGCCAGTCTGATCATAGACAGCCCGTTTTTCCTCATCGCCAAGAATTGAAATAACCTTTTGCAATTGCTGGAACTTTTCTTTAGCATCCTATTGGAAGACCAAACAACAGGTCATAAACAAGTAGCATAGAATTAATAAACACAAATGACAAAATCTGCCGTAATGACAAATTACCTCATCTCCAGGATTTTTATCAGGGTGTAGCCGCAAAGCCAACTTATAGTATGCTTTCTTTATTTCCTGTTGAGATGCTGTCCGCTCAACACCAAGAACCTGCACGTGTGTTATTCGCTAAGTTACTCTAGCACAATTTGCAGTGCAATTCCACATCATTACCAATGCAGCAAGCTATACGTATTTGTAAGCCTACGCAGAAGCTAAGAAAGGGAAGCAATCAAGTATGCTGAATATTTGAAAATTTTGTAACATACTGGGTAAAGTATGAGGCAAAGTAAATTCCATCCTTCTCAGCCCCTTGGAAATTGGCATGAAAATGGAAGGTTGTATGCTAAGTAATTACTTATGGTTTGAGAAAGATAAGCAGTGCCTATGCAAAATGAAACACAAGCTACTTCTCAAGAAGTTATCATATCTAAATATCAAAATCTTAAATTGAATTTATATGGCTATCAACAATATTCTCATTTCCAATCAAAATATCAAACACTTCATTTCCTAATCTAGCACCGTCAGGATTCGTTGTATATATGCATCCACATCTAAATTTTCATTTGTCCACTATGACTCACATTCAAACACAAACCCTAATCCCAAATTAGTATTAAAGAAAAATACAATTAGACCCAACACCAAATCAACAAAATTAAATCAATAAAAGCTGAAAGCTTTAGGGTTTGGGTGATGAATTTGATTACCTCGTAGAGACTGTTGCTGTTGCTAGTGGAAGATTGATTCAAATTCTCATGCTGTTCAAATTCTACTTCTTCTTCTTCTTCTTCGTGAGAAACCCTAGAATTCTTCTTTTTCCCCATTTTTGGTGGTTTTTGAGTAAAGCAGGAGAAGATTATATATATAATATAAATGAAGAAAAATCTAGGAAGCTAAAAGGTAATGAATCCGTTACCTTTTTTATATGGAATTTTTTATTCTTGAATTTGTTCCCGCCTCTTTCCCCCAATTTTCCCGCCGTTTTGATACCAAGTTATGTACCCATAATAACACTTTTGATCCATCGGTTGTAAACGAATCAAATGGGCTAAAAAATTAGATAAAAAGTATTTTATAAGAGATTTTTAATAAGTTGACGTGTTAAAATAATTAATTGCTCGTTGAATTCTGTGAATTGCGTGAAAGTAAGATACTTCAAATTTGGGTGTCCTAAGAATTTTATACAATATTTTTTTTATGATTTATAAAATTAAATTGATAAATGTGCTAAGTTTAAAGATTGTGGGTGTGTTAAACCTAAATTCCAGATATTCAAGTAACTAGTTGAGTGAAAATTTAAAATTTAATTTATTTATTGATAATTTTATTTTGAATATATATTTTTTAAAATATTTAATAAAACTAATATATATTTATTTTGTTTGGAAAAAAATACATAAGTAATGCATGAACTTCTTAATTTTATTATTTTTGACAGTTAAAATTTTTCAATTGAGTGTACGAACAATAACAAAAAAATTTAAATGGTATTCTTTTAGCATAATTGGGAGCGTGGAACTAAGTACAAAAATATTTAAAAGATATGGATTTCGCCAATTAAATTATTTAGGAGATTCAATCTCAAATATATAGAAATATTAAATTCTTTAATACAAATATGGAAGACTAAAGATATATTCGGCCAGTATTAAAATATAAAAATCTTAGAAATCTAAAATACCCCAAGTTTTTTTAATAGATAAAATACATTATATCATTAATTTTTAATGATATTATTTAACAACGTATTAAAATTTTAAAATGTGAAATTCAAGATACTTAATAAATTATTTTTTTTAATTAAATAAAAATCAATTTTATAAATTAATAAACACAAAATTATATCTTGCAGCTTAGATATTCATAGAGAAAGGTAATCATTAGAACATTCCTTTACGCTAGTGCTCATAATAGTTTCTTTGACTAAATAAACATATTTAATTATTTTCAAATTTCAAAATTTGTATAAGTTGGATTTAACAATTCATACATGACCAATAATATCAACTAAACTCAACCTAGCA
>CATIWO010326628.1:0-21507 GCA_949673435.1 Macaranga tanarius | reverse complement strand
TACATGTGACTTGAGTGTGAGACACTCAAGTTATTATTATTATTATTATTATTATATTAGTTTTGTTTAAGTTAGTGGAGAGTGTAGAGACAACTAAGCCAACTAATCCTAATGCACATTTGAGAAAAAATTTGATATTCTAATAAAAGAGAGAAAAAGATTAAGAGTTTCTTCTTCCTTCTTCTTCTTCAAGTGTAGAGAATTCAAATATACACAAGAGTTATGTGCTTTCAACTTAAAGCCATTATTGTACAAGAGTTGTACAATTTTAAAGTCCATTATCCATTGGAGGTTGCATCCTTGTTCCATACATTCAAGCTTGGAGTGGCTCTAACAAGCTTTTGGGTCGAATTAAGAGAGGCTTGTGGGTAGAGCTTCACCATCCTTGAAAATCATCCTTGTGTAACTTGTATGTTTCAAGCTAGAGGCTTCACATCTGGGGAGATTGGAGCTTGTGGATCAACATCAATCAAAGCTTATCAAGCGTTACCAAACCCTTAATTACTAGGTCTTGTATTGTGAATGCATGACTTGGTTGTTTGTTGATGTATTATATTGTCCTAGATGCATGTTTAGCTATGTATTTGCCATGTGATATGATCTAGGGCATGGATGTGTTTTATGTTTAATGCAAATATTGCATGCAATCAAAATTTTTAAATTCTGCACTTTTGATTATTATATGATTACACATTCCTTCAAAGTTACCATTATACTTTTGGGAAGAAGCCGTCAATACTGCTTGCTATATTTCAAATCGTGTTTTTAAAAGACTAATTCTAAATAAAACTTCTTATGGGCTATAGAACAATAGAAAACCTAAGATTTCATATCTAAGAGTATTTGGATGCAAATGCTTCATATTAAATACCAAGGAAAATCTTGGAAAATTTGATTCCAAAGCGGATGAAGGAATTTTTCTAGGCTATTACACCTCTAGCAAAGCATATAGAGTCTTCAATAAAAGAACTCTAGTAGTTGAAGAGTCCATGAATATTGTATTTGATGTATCTAATCCACTTGATCCGAGAAAGGATTGTATTATTGTTGATGACTTTGTAGGTGACTTCATGGACATGAACTTGGAAGATAATGGTGCATCAAAATCATTTGAGCTAAGGGAAGCATCAAGAGAGGAGGTTTAAGAAGCATTCTTGCTAAGAATAGAGCTTCCAAAAGATTGGCACTATAAGAAGGGTCATCCTGAGGAACTAATTTTAGGTGATACATTAAAAGGGGTAACTACTAGATCTTCCTTTAAACCTTTAGTTAACCTTACTTTTATTTCTCAAATTGAGCCAAAGTCTATTAATGAGGCTTTAGAAGATGAATATTGTGTACTTACTATGTAAGAGGAACTTAATTAATTTGAGAGAAATAAGGTTTGGAGCTTAGTTCCTAGACCAAAGAATTATCCTATTATTGGCACTAAGTGGGTTTATAGAAATAAACTAAATGAACAAAGTGTCATTACTAGGAATAACGCAAGGTTAGTAGCTAAAGGTTATAATTAAGAAGAAGGCATTGATTGTGATGAAACATTTACCCCTATTGTAAGGTTAGAGGCCATTAGGATGTTACTTGCATTTGCATCTTATATGGATTTCAAACTATTTCAAATGAATGTAAAAAGTATTTTCTTAAATGGTTACATCCGAGATGACTTTTATGTAGAAAAACCTTTGAGTTTTGAAAATCATGAATTTCCAAACCATGTATTCAAATTGACCAAGGCATTATATGGATTGAAACAAGCTCCTAGAGCTTGGTATGAAAGGTTGACCAATTTTCTATTAGAGAAAGGATTCTCTAAAGAAAAGGTTGACACAATACTCTTCATCAAAAAATTCAATAATGACTTGCTAATTGTGCAAATTGATGTTGATAATATTATATTTGGTGCTACTAATCATTTCTTATGTGATGAATTTCCTAAGCTTATGCAATGAGAATTTGAAATGAGCATGATGGGTGAACTCAAGTTCTTCCTTGGGTTTCAAATTAAGCAATGCATGGATGGGATCTTCATCAACCAAGCAAAGTACATAAGAGACATCCTCAATAAGTTTGGAATGGAAGGAGCCAGGGCTAGCAAAACACCTATGAGCACCATTACCAAACTTTTTAAGGATGAAAATGGAAAGCCGGTTGATGAAAAGAAATTTAGAGGTATGATCGGATCCATTCTTTACTTAACCGCTAGTAGGTCGGATATAATGTTTGCTACTTGATTATGTGCTAGGTTTCAATTGAGTCCCAAAGAATCTCATTTGCATGCCATTAAATGAATTTTAAAGTATCTCATTGGCACATTGCATTTAGGACTATGGTATCTTAGGAATTCAACCTTTGACATGATTAGTTATTCGTATGCGGACTTTACCGGTAGTCTTTTAGATAGAAAGAGCACTTTTGGAACTTATCAATTTCTAGGACAATGTCTAGTGTCTTGTTTTAGTAAGAAGCAAGTTTCAATTGCCTTGTCCACTGCCAAAGCCGAATATGTGGCGGCTAGTTGTTGTTGCTCATAAGTTTTATGGCAAAAGCAATAACTCTTGGATTATGGTATTAGTATTAATCATATTCCAATCAAATGTGACAATACAAGTGCTATAAACCTTAGTAAAAATCCCATTCAATAATCTAGGACTAAACACATTGATCATGCTCAATGTGGTGATATTATTCTTAAATTTATGGATACTAATAACCAATTAGCCGATATTTTCACCAAACCACTTAATGAGGATCGCTTGAACTTCATTAAGCAAGAGCTTGGCATGTTAGATGGTTTTAGTTTAGAATGATTTACCTTGTTAATTATGTGTTTATGTAATCATATGCATTGGTTGTGATTGTGGCTTAATTAGAATTAAGCATCCGAAATTGCATCTTATTTAGTTTTTCTATGCTAATGAATAATTAATCATTGAAAATAATTCAAATGATAAATTATTTAAATAGTAAATAATATTTTTGTCCTCTAAGATCTTATGTCATTTGTATGATCAAAAATATTTGCAAAATTGCATTACTTCCAAAATAAAATAAATTCAAAATTAAAATTTTAATTCCGTCAATTTTGTCCAAAAGGACTAAATTACAACATCTTTTTAGACCCAATTGCAAACTTTTTGAAAGTACCGAGACCTTTCAAAAATTGTGTCATGATCGTTGGAAGATCGTGACATACGGCTCGCTGATAGGCATTACTGCTTACGATCGTGAGAGGATCGTGAGGGGCATACTGTTAACTAGCCATTTTTCATACCTTTATTCTTGCATTTTCTTGAATCTTTTAACACACAAATGGCTCTATAATCCTCACCATTGATTATTAATGATCCAATGGTCACTTTTTTTATTTTTCTCTATATAAACCCCTCTATTTTTCATTTTTGATCACACCCTTTCTTTACACTCTCTCTAGCTTTCAAAAGGTTCATTTACATCTCTTTTCATCTTCATCACTCTTTGCATCTTCGTACTCTCTTCTTATCATCTCCCTATGGCTCCTAAGAGAAGCACAAGGTAAAAAGCATCATCTTCCACTCTAAGAAGAGCCACCAAGGAGTAGCCAAAGAAAACTCCTCCAATATCCTACTCACAAGCTCAAATAAGATCAAGGATGAATGACTTCTCTCAAAGGACTCAAATTCTCTCAAGATATATGTCCAAGGTTGCACTTAAAGAGCTTGCAATTTTTGATGAAGTGAAATCTTTGCTTGATAAGGTAGGACTCCTTAACATTACTTTTGATATTCTCCCTACCTATCCTCAATTAGTTGTTGAATTCTTCTCTACCTATTGCCTTAGAACTCACCACATAGATGACCAATATCCTATCAATAGCATGCAATTTAGGTTGGGTGGGAGGGATTGTTTTTTAAAATTCCTAAGACTTTGATATAATCTTTGGCTTTAAAAGTAGGGGATACATTCATCTTACTTGATCTCCTCACAATTTTTGGGTACATCATTATAAACCCACTTCCTTCCAATTCAATGCGGGAATTACCAAATCCTCCGCTTTCTAATCTAAAGCCCTTTGGTATATCTAATGTTTTATTGCTTATTCCATTGATGCTAGAGGGTAAAGCCATAAAGCCATTTCTTTTTATTACCTTTTCATTCTTTATTATATGGTTGATGATGAGCAAATTGAAATACGAAGGTTACTATAATGGAGGCTTTGTTTGCTTAGTAATAGTGCCTCCGACAATCTTTGTATTGGTGGCATTATCTTTAAGCTTTCTTAACATTTTAGAATTAACACCTCCAATCTAGACTCCATACCCTCTACCCTTCTTGATTCTACCTTTATAAAAAATTCCAAGCAATTCAAAAGGATCAATAACTTGTGGTATTGGAAAGATGAGGAAGTTCCTCAAGAAAGGGATAAAGAACTTGAGTAATACTTTAAAGACATAGATCAATTTCAAGTTCCTCAAGAAGGTGAAGACACTCCTATGGCCCAAGCTCCTCCTATGCCTCAAAGAAAGAGAACTAGAGGTGAAGGCTCCTCTAGAGCTTCTCAAGCTTATGAACATGAGCCTCAATGGGTGGGTGATCTTTTTGATAGGATTTCCATAGTAGAATCTAACTTTAATGCAAGGTTTAATCAAATGCACTCATATTTCAATATAAGGTTTGCTCAAGTGGATTCTCAAATTGCCCATCTTCAATATAATGTACACTATCTTTATGAGAGGTAAGGCTATCAATGCTAATATACTCCCTTTTCTCATCCACCACCTCAAGAGCAAGGAGGGTCTCATGATCAAGGCCAAGGAAATGGTGGTGATGATGGAGATGATGAAGATGATCAAGCTCAACTCCTTCATTTTTTTTCTTTCTTCTTCCATGCATTTCATTTTAATTTTTCTTTTCATGTTGCATTATCACTTTGGGATCTTTAAGACTACATTTCTTTATATGCTTGTGTTATTTCCATCCAATTGTACTAGTTCCATTATTAATGATATGTTTATGTTTTCTATCTCAAGTGCTTTCCTCCTTTTTCTTTTTGTCCTTTTACAAAGGGGGAGAAAGATTTTGAATGACATTACATGGACTTTGCATGACATAGCCATTTTTGTATATATTTTGTATATGTTTTGTATATGTTTTTGCTTATGTGATGCTCATATGATGTACTCCATATGACATTAAAATGGATTCATGACACTTTAATTATGCTTTTTATTTTTCCCCAACATGTATTGAGGGGGAGACAATCAAATACATGATTGAGGGTGAGTAAGATATAGTCAACACACACATTTATACTTAAGCTTTATTATTTATCATTCAAAATTATTTGTCAAAGTCAAAAAGGGGGAGATTGTTGGACATTTTAATGATCATTAGTTAATCCACCCTTGTTTTGACTTTAACAAGTAATTTTGAAACACTAGTGCTTTTGTTCTAAGGGTGACTATTAGCTAGGTGTTTTGAAGCTTAATTAAAGGCCCCAAAAGTTCACATTAAGGTCTCTAATTGGTCCTTAAAAGGTTTCAACTCATAAGGGATTGATTAGAGTCAAAATTTTCATATCCTTAAGGGGAGGACTACCCTTACGATTGTGAGAGGCAATGGTCATGATCGTGAGGGGGGTGCTGCCTACAAATTTGAAGAATAAAGCATTTGGTCGAGAAAGACCCGACCTCCTCAAGATCATGAGGAGGTCAGTCATGATCATGATTATAGTTTCACGATCCCTTCATGAGTGCAACAGTCGAATTATTAAATGCAACGATTAAAAATTTGAGGCTCATAATCGTGAGGGGCATGTCACATCTTGAGCAGCCAATTTTCTGTAAAAAAGCTGGAAATTCATTTAATGAAGTTTGAAGAAGGTTTAGACAATCTTAATTATTCTTAATAGCTAGTTTTTGATGATCAACTATAAATACAAAGCCTCAAGCTTCATTTGAGAGGTTACAAGATTTTATTGAAGCAATTTTCTCTTAACAATTATCAAAGTTCTTAATTATTTCCCATTTATATCAAATTATTGAGTATTGGGTTGTGATTGGAATTAGTTTTTATCTTCTTATTAATTCTTGGATAAAAGATTAAAGGAAATGAGGTCTAGTTCTTATTTTAGTTAAGTGTTAGCCATCAAAACACTTGGTTATTTGATTTTGGTTTGAGTTGAGCTAAGAAAAACTAATAGTATTATAAAGCTTTGAATTGAGCCTCAAAACTCCTTTGATTATAATCAATCTAAATCAATAGATTGGTGTGGGATTCAAAAATCCTAACTTGGGGATAACTTAGGTGGAGACGTAGGTATTGCTATCAAAACCCGCAAGCATATGGATCGTGAATTGTAGCACAAAAGATATTGTTGCCACGACGACTTTATATTGAGTACCAAAATTTTCACTTATATACTCAACTAGTAAATTAAATAAAAGTGAATTTTATAACAAAATAAAATCATAGCAATCTAATTAAATTGTAATCAAATAATAAAAAGCTTAGAGTCTAAGTTTGGTTTCACTATTCCAATCCAATCATGAACACATTATCACACAAAGACATTAATTTCAGTTGTAAGAAAAAATTGTTACATAAACCTAGAGAATTTAACTTTAGGAAGAACTAAGATGAATAAGTATACCAGCTGATGTCTCTAATCAAAGCTTCTTTTTCCTCAAGTGATCGACGCCAATGCAGTAAGTCATACTCATCCATTTCAATATTTCACCTCAGTTTGTCAATTTTATACTTCTCTCCTCTTTCTTCTACTTCTAGCGGCTTTGTAATAGTATATACTCTAACTTGTTATACACCACTAGTTGCTATACTTTTCTCTTCTAATTGGTTCTGAGACGTTCCTACCCTACCAACTGTCTCTCTTTGTACAGCTGCTGGCCTTCCTACCTTATATGATCTTCCACCTTTTTTATTACAAGGAGTATGGGATGCTTGTACTGATGGTTCTTCTAGGTATACTTTCATGTAGTTTCTTATATAATGACCGATCTCATTACATCGGTAACATCTGACCTCACCTTGATTACATCTTCCAGCATGATTTTTCTTATATAGGTTACACCAAGGCAATATATCTTTCATTGGCACTATTGGTTGTCGTACTGATACCTGACTTCCTTAAGGTCTATTTCCACCTCTCGACCTCATATTACTCCTGGAGTATGGAGAGAACCTTGATCTCCTATTCCTATTTCCTCTCCAAGGTTGTCATGATGACTAAATTTGTTGGTTTGGCCTAATTTAGGTTGAAATTTCTAATTCCTTATCTAGCTTTTCCTGCTCCATCGCATTTTCAACCTAACCTCTAAACGTCGTTCCTGCATATAAATTTAGATTTCCTCTCAAGGACATATGCAACTCTTCACGAAATTTTTCACTATTCCTTTCCTCAGTAGGATAGATATCCTTTGTATACTTATATAGATCCTTGAATTTATCAACGCACTCCCTAACAATTATTGATCCTTGCACTAAGTTTATAAACGCAGCTACTTTCTCCTTCCTGTAGTTTTCTATCAAGTATTCTCTACGAAATTCCTCCTGAAACACTTGCCAAGTCAAAGCTCTGCCATACAGATTTCGGACTCGAGTTAGCCAATCGTGAGCTTTATCAAACATCAGGCCATAGACATTGCTTATCTTTTCCTCGCTACTGAGTTGCAATGTTATAAAGGACTTCTCTATAGTCTTGATCCACTTATCAGCCTGGCCTAGGTCCAACGTACCGTAAAAATTATATGTTAATCTAAACTCATTAAGTTTCTTAACAATTAATCTACCATTATAGTCCCCTGCCTACTGTTATGGTTCCTCGAAGAGCTCGCCTACTCTTGTGGTCAAGTGATCTAAGTTCTAAGAGTCTTAAGCTAATAAATTCCCCTAACTCTCGTTAGTAAATTTACCCATAAATATGCAAACAAGCTGGCCAAGAATGAAAGCATAAATTAAGTGCAACTCATAGAATTAACTGAAACTCAAATTAAATAAATATAATCTTGTGTTCAATCACATCATGGAATAGTGACTCCTAACCCAAACTTTAAAAGAAAACTAGCCACGCATGGTTGTGGCAAAAAATACAAATATAATTAAGGATAAAAAATAAAGAAGAATAAAAATAAACTATTGAATTCTTGTACAAATCTTCTTCAATCTTCGTTTAGCTCTTGTTTTTGCCTTCAGTCAATGACAAAAGATTTTCTAACTCCTTATAATCCTCCTTTTATAGAGTCCACCAGGTAAAGAACTTGAAAACCCTTAAAATTTTCTTCCTTTTCAGGCAAGAAAACCACTTTTTATTTGACATTGCTTGTACAAGCCATGTCGTATCTTGTGTCGCATTATAAGTCGATATCCAATGAGCACACGACTTCAAGCACAACATGATAAAGGTGTGTCGAACTATCTTTTTTTCTTTTCTCTCGGTAGACTATAACACGGTCTGGCTCACGGGCTAATAAAAGCGTGTCATCTTGCTTTACCCCCTTTATTGCTTGACACAGCTTGTGACATGGCTTAGACAAGCCATATCAAATGTTATGTCACGTTGCATGCACATGCACAGGGTTTGAGTCACACCATCACACATGCTGTGCTGCAATGTTCCTTTTTTTTTAGCTTGGTAGATAACCACACAGCTTTGCATATAGTTTCGAGAAGGCGTGTCACTTCCATTCAGCTCACTTTACTATTTGTCACGGTTTCTAGCAAGCTGTGTGACATATTGTGCCGACGTAAATTCTCACGGATTTCCTCTTTAGACTGAACTACAAAAAGGAAAAATAAATTAATATCGAACAAAAAATCCTTAAAATATGCTTTAAATAATAAAATCCTAATAAAACACTAACACTAATATATTTCCTAATTAAACTTATATTCTACCCAAATTATTCCAATTTTCATTTTATAATTCATTAAAAATCAACTCAAATATATATAAATATTATACACATCAAATTCTCCCACACTAAAGCTTTACTTGTCCTTAAGCAAAAATCAAACTTGAAATTTAAAGAACAAGCGCAACTACAACCAAAGATTATATAGCTTCTAAGACATGCAAACCGATAACACTGAGACTGAAACTTATTTGCTAAAGAGGATAATCAGACAAAATTACATCATATATGAATAATTTACTAATCACAACCCAAGTACATAAACTCTTTAAAATCCAATAAACACGACTCTAAAAGAGAAGCATTAAGGCTTATAACTCTTTTTATTGAACTGTGGTTGTGAATGAGTTTTACGCTCCATTTCACAAAATAATTTTTTTTTTACTCTCTCTAATCAAATCTTCCCACTTTTAGTCATCCTCCGCTGTTCCCGTATTACTAAGCGTGGATACCGCCAAACGGGTCTTTTGAATACTCATACTCTAATTAGAGCATTGAAGTACATTCAGAGCAAAAAAATAATTCAGATTTTAAGTGCTGCTCTTACTTGAGAAAGGAAAGATATATTTTTATTTTATTTTTTTATTTGAATTACAAACCCATAGGCATCCTCTCCTAAAATCATGCACAAATTAAATCTCCAAGCTCATGCTTAGGTTATAAAAACTAAATTTTTCATACATAACGACTATGTTCAACCATCCTAAATAATAAACCATTCAATAGTTCGATAATTGAACCGGAAATGCACACTTATACACTATTATTCTCAAATTTCAACTAAGCATCAATTTTGCAAGACAAGACAATAAAAAGTTTCAAAGACAAGCTAGGCAAAACTATGGGGAAACTGAGTTGAAAGTTAATGAATGCTGAATAATTACCCAATATATATTACAATGAACACAATTTTTTTATTATTAATTTTTTTTTATAAAAACTAAATGACATACAAAAATAAAATGAAATAGAAACCTTCCCCTACACTAGCCACGTCATTGTCCCCAATGATAAAAACACATGCAAAAAGTATAAAACAAAATAAAAGGAAAAGAATAAAGAGGAATAAAAAAGAAGAATACTGCCCTAAAGTTTGTAGTCATTAGATATCCCAAAAGGAGCAGAAAACAAAAGAGCTAAAAATCATTATCCAAAATACAAACCAAACAGTTAAACGCATAACATCCTTAAACAAAATAAAGAAAAGAAATAAAAGAAAATGACATTAAATGTCCTAATAAAAACAAGAAATTAAAACAAAAACAACAAAACTAAATAACATCAGTCATCCATTAGGGGCAAAATTTATGAGAGAATTTTTGACACGGCATGATGAATGTCGTGTCTCAAATTGTGTCTTCATAGGATTGCAAAATCTTTGAAATAGATTTTCAACACGGCATGATAGATGTCGTGTTAAATATCGTATGAGGCTCAGGCATTGGAAAAAATTTGAAGAGAATTTGGATACGACATAATGGTTGTTATGTTTCACACTGTGTAAAGTCAATTTTCCAAAACTTTTGAAATGAATTTGGACACGGCATGATAAATAACATGTCGAATACTGTGTTTGCTTCGGGAGAGAAAATTTTTAGAGAAGAATTTTAACACGGCATGACAATGCCATGTTTGGCACCTTGTTGTAAAGCATGCAGTAAATAATTTGACATGACATGACATACTAATGTCGTGTCCGATGCTGTGTGTGGTTCTATCCTAAAAAGAGATTATTATCATGATGATAAACACGACATATCAATACCATATGGAAAGAATCTAAATGATGGAAAAATTCATTCGAACCTCGGCACAACAAGTGGTATGGAAAGAATCTAAATGATGGAAAAATTAATTCGAACCTCGGCACAACAAGTGATATGTCGTGCTGGATCCCGTGATGCCTTGAAAGTGTTCTAGATGCTCATTTTCTGCTCTCATGTTGCCATCCTTAAAGAACCTAAGTGAAAAAGAACTAAAAGCTAAGAGAACTAACAGGAAAATAGAATTTAAAAAATAAAAATAAAAATAAAACAAAAAGAAAATAGAAAGAATATTGGGCTGCCTCCCAATTAGTGCTAGTTTTAAGTCTTTTAGCTTGACTATGGCAGTGATACTATCATTCCGCATCAATGAATGTGCAAGACACACTCTTAAGGCTCTCCTCGTTAGTGTGATAGGGCTTGAGGCATTGTCCATTGATATTGAAAGTGTCATTTGCCTTGTTTACTAATTCAACTACTCCATGAGGAAAGAGTTTCTTGATTTTAAAAGGACTTGACCATCTTGACTTGAGTTTACCAGGGAAAAGCTTTAATCTTAAGTTGAAAAGGAGCACTAAATCCCCTTATTTAAGTTCCTTTTTCTGCAAATGCTTGTCATGCTACCTCTTTGTTCTTTCCTTGTAGATTTTGCCATTCTCATAAGCATCCATCCTGAACTCCTCAAGTTTATTCAATTGTAGAAGCCTCTTTGCACTAACTTTTGCTAAATCAAAGTTAAGAAACCTTGTGGCCTGAAATGCCTTGTATTCCAGCTCGATGGAAAGGTGACATAACTTTTTGAAGACCAAGCGAAAAGGTGAAGTCCTAATTAGAGTTTTAAAGGTTGTTCTATATGCCCAGAGTGCATCATCTAAATGTATTGACCAATCCTTGCATTAAGCATTAACTGTCTTTTCCTATATGCTCTTTAATTCTCTATTTGAAATCTCCACTTGACTGTTTATTTGAGGATGGTATGGTATAATCACTTTATGCTTTACCCCATACTTTGTAAGAAGGCTCTCGAACTGACGGTTACAAAAGTGAGAACCACCATCACTAATTATGGCTCTAGGGGTTCTGAAATAAGTGAATATGTTCCTTCGAAGGAACTTAGTGACCACCTTAGCATCATTGGTTGTTAAAGCAATTGCTTCAACCCATTTGGATACATAATCAACTCTAACCAAGATGTGTTTGTTTCCATAGGAGCTTGGAAACATACCCATAAAGTCAATTCCTAGACATCAAAAAGCTCAATCTCTATAATGTTTATAAGTGGCATCTCATTACGTTGGCTTATTTTCCCTATCCTCTAACAACGATCATATTTGAGCACAAATTCTCTAGCATCTTTGAAAAGAGAGGGCTAATAGAATCCACTTTAGAGTACTTTTACTGCTGTCTAAGTTGAGCTTACATATCCCCCACACTCAAGTGAATGACAATGAGTAAGAACTTCTAAGATTTCACTATCCGGGACATATCTCCGTATTAACCTATCTCCACATCTCTTGTATAGATAAGGTTCATTCCAAAAGTATTACTTTATATCCCAAAATAATTTCTTCTTTTGATGGTAGTTAAGATCAAGGGGAAAGACACCACATGCTAGATAATTCACCAAATTAGCATACTATAGAATACTCTCTTAAATTTTCATTAGTTGTTCACTAGGAAGATCATCAAAAATGGGGAAAGAATCTGAATTTAAAAGTTGCTCAAGGTGAGAGAGGTGATCCACCACCAAATTTTATGTTCCTTTTTGATCTCGAATCTCCAAATCAAATTCTTATAATAGAAGGATCCAACGAATGAGTCTTGGCTTAGCATCCTTCTTTGCTATGAGGTACTGAAGGGCTGAATGCTTAATATAAACAATCACCTTGCTTCCAACTAAATAAGAGCAAAATTTTTCCATTGCATGCACCACTCCTAAAAGCTCTTTTTTAGTTATTGTATAGTTGATTTGGGCTTCATCAAGAGTATGGCTGATGTAATAGATTGCATAAGCCTACTTATCTTTTCGTTGTCCCAACACAGCTCCTACAGTATAATCACTAGCATCGTACATAATCTCAAATTGGAGACTCCAATCTAGTGGTTACAATACATGTGCTATAATCAAGGCCTCTTTTAACTTGTGAAAAGCATTTAAACACTCATCATTAAACTCGAAGGTGACTTTTTTAAAAAGCATACTAGTCAAGGGTTTAGCGATCTTAGAAAAGTCTTTGATAAATCGACGATAAAACTTGGCATGACCAAAAAAACTCCGTATTCCTTTGAAGAAGATAGGTGGTGGAAGTTTTTCGATCACTTCGACCTTAGCTTTGTCCACTTCGATTCCATTCTCGGATACAATATGTCCAAGAACCACTCCTTTGGTCACCATAAAGTGATACTTCTCCTAATTAAGAACTAGGTTAGTTTCCTCATAATGCTGCAATACTTTAGAAAGGTTATCCAAACATGCATCAAATAAAGAACTATATACAGAAAAATCATCCATAAAAACCTCCATTATATCTTTAACAAAATCAAAAAATATAGACATCATGCATTGTTGAAAAGTAGCGGGTGTATTACACAACCCGAAAGGCATTCTCCTATATGTATATGTTCTATAAGGACATGTAAATATGGTTTTTTTGGTCATTAGGATGAATAGGAATCTAAAAGAAACTTAAATAACCATCTAAGTAGCAAAAGAATGAATGATTTGCTAACTTTTCTAAAAGTTGATCAATGAAGGGTAAAGGAAAATGATCTCTCCTAGTTGCTTTATTCAATTTCCTATAGTCTATGCACATTCACTAACCTGTGACAATCCCAGTAGGAATCAACTTATTATGCTCATTCTTAACCACTGTCACTCCACCCTTTTTAAGGACTATATGGATCGGGCTAACCCAATCACTATCCGAAATAGGATAGATAATCCTTGCATCAAGCAATTTCATTATCTCTTTTTTTATCACTTCTTTTATGTTAGGATTTAATCTTTTTTAATTTTCAATTAAAGGTTTAATATCTTCTTCTATGTGTATCCTATGCATGCAAATAGAGGGGTTAATTCCCTTAAGATCATCAATGGTGTAGCCTACAATTTTCCTATATAGCCTAACTCTTCTAAGCAATTTCTTTACTTGATCATCATTTAATTCAGCATTCATAATAATTGGATAAGTAGAATTTGAACTAAGGAAAGCATACCTCAAAGATAAAGGAAGAACTTTTAATTCTACCTTAGGTGCATTTTCTTCCTTCAAGGTATTGACACAATATAAATCAGAATTCAAAGGCTCATACCTGGTTGATTGCCTTTTATTTAGTGCAGGATGAGCATTAAGATAGTGATTAAACATTACCACCTTTTGATTGCTGTTATCTTCCTTTGCGTCATGGACCAAGCATACTTCAAGCGGATTTTGGGTGAGTTTCTATTCAAAAGTTTCTTGCACACAGTGCTCTATCACGTCAACTCAAAAATATGAACCCATTATTGTGGTTTGCTTTTCCATCTTAAAAATGACAAACTCTACTTTGTTGTCCTCAATTTCAAGTAAGATCTTTCCTCTCTTGACATCTATTATTGCACCTGCTGTAGCTAGGAAAGGACGTCCTAAGATTATTGGAATTTGTCGGTCCTCTTCCATCTCCAAGATGATAAAATCGTCGGGCACATAACAGTCTCCAGCTTTGATAGGCACATCTTCAAGAACTCTATAAGGATAGATGATGGATCTATCGGTGAGTTATAGTGACACCGTTGTTGGTTGCAGTTCTCCTATATTCAAATGTTTGTAAAAAAAGAGGGGCATTATGCTCATACTTGCACCCAAATCATATAAAGACTTACCTTTAAATTCATTCCCAATAATGCAAGGGATAGTGATACTCCCTGGATCCTTATGCTTTTGTGGAATCTTATTCTGAATGACTACACTACACTTTCTATTGGTGAGAATGGTTTCATGATCTTCCCACTTCCGCTTATGTGATATGATGTCCTTGAGAAATTTGGAATAGGCGGGCATTATGTTGACCACGTTCGAAAGTGGTATATTGAGCTTGAGTTATTGGAATAACTTCATGAACTTCTCAAATTTCTTGTCCAACTTTAACTTTTGTTGCCTTTAAGGAAAAGGCAATGTTGCTTGTCCAAATTTTATTTTGTGAAATAGAGCGTAAAATGCATTCACAACCACAATTCAATAAAAAGAGTTATAGACCTTAATGTTTCTCTTTCAGAGTTTTGTTCATTGGATTTTAAAGAGTTATGTGTTTGGGTTGTGATTAGTAAATTATTCATATATGATGTATTTTTGTCCGATTATCATCTTTAGTAAATAAGTTACAGTCTCAGTATTATCGGTTTGCATGTCTTAGAAGCTATATAATCTTTGGTTGTAGTTGAGCTTATTCTTTAAATTTCAAGTTTGATATTTGCTTGAGGACAAATAAAGCTTTAGTGTGGGGGAATTTGATGTGTATAATATTTACATATATTTAAGTTGATTTTTAATGAATTATTGAATGAAAATTATAATAATTTAGGTAGAATATAAGTTTAATTAGGAAATATATTAGTGTTAGCATTTTATTAGAATTTTATTATTTAAAGCATATTTTAAGGAGTTTTTATTCAATATTAATTTATTTTTTCTTTTTGTAGTTAAGTCTAAAGAGGAAATTCGTGAGAATTTATGTCAGCACAACATGCCTTATGGCTTATTAGAAACCGTGTCAAATAGTAAAGTGAGCTGAATGGAAGTGACATGCCTTCTCCAAACCGTATGTAAAGTTGTGTAGTTATCTGCTAAGCTAGAAGAAAAAGGAATATTTTAGCATGGTATGCATAATGGCGTGACTTAAATCCTGTGCATGTTCATGCAACGTGACATAATATTTAACATGGCTTGTCTAAGCTATGTCATAAGCCGTATCAAGCAACAAAGGGGGCAAAGCAAGGTGACACGCTTTCATTAAGCCATGAGCTAGACTGTGTAATAGTCTACCGAGAGAAAAAAAAAGATAGTTTGACACACCTTCATCATGTTGTGCTTGAAGCTGTGTGCTCATTGGATCTCGACTTATAATGCGACATAAGATACGACATGGCTTGTACAAGCCCTGTTGAATAAAAAGTGGTTTTTTTGCCTGAAAAGGAAGAAAATTTTAAGGGTTTTCAAGTTCTTTACCTGGTGGACTTTATAAAAGGAGGATTATGAGGAGCTAGAAAATATTTTGTCATTGACTGAAGGCAAAAATGAGAGCTAAATGAAAACCACTTTTTGTTCAACATGGCTTGTACAAGCCATGTCGTATCTTGTGTCGCATTATAAGTTGAGATCTAATGAGCACATGGCTTCAAGCATGGCATGATGAAAGTGTGTCGAACTATCTTCTTTTCTTTTCTCTTGGCAGACTATCACATGGTCTAAATCACAGCTTAATGAAAGTGTGTCACCTTGCTTTGCCCCCTTTATTGCCTAACACTGCTTGTGACATGGCTTGGACAAGCCATATTAAATGTTGTGTCATGTTACATGCACATGCACACAGCTTGAGTCACGCCATCACAAATGCCGTTCAGAAATGTTATTTTTTCTTCTCGCTTGGTAAATAACCACATAGCTTTGCACACGGTTTGGAGAAGGTATGTCACTTCCATTCAGCTCACTTTACTATTTGACACAGTTTCTAACAAGCTGTGTAGCACGTTGTGCTGACATAAATTCTCATAGATTTCCTTTTTAGACTTAACTATAAAAAGGAAAAATAAATTAATATCGAACAAAAACTCCTTAAAATATGCTTTGAATAATAAAATCCTAATAAAACACTAACACTAATATATTTCCTAGTTAAACTTATATTCTACCTAAATTATTTTAATTTTCATTCAATAATTCATTAAAAGTCAACACAAATATACGTAAATATTATACACATCAGTAGGATTGTTCAAGAATCTAAACTCCTTAAATTCTTGTGCATTGGTGTGCTTTTATTCTATCTTATTTCTACTCTTTATATCACCATCTTCTTAATTTCTTCTTAATCGTCTCAAAAATTTAAATTAACCCTATTCACCCCCCTTTAGGGTTTTTCAGATATAAATCAAAGTAATTGACACGTTCTAAATCTAAATGGAAGCAAATTCTATAAGATTGAGAATGTGATATTATGATGTTAAGTAAACGAATATGTATATATATAGTGAGATATATATGTATATACATGAGTACAGTCAAGATTATGTTGGCCAACCTAATGATAGCTATTTTTGGGACAACGTATGGATTCAAGTGTACCTTTGGGGTGAATCTATGTAATTGATAAGTATGCATACGAATTTATTGAGTAATGATGTTATAAAATACAATCAGTGTGGACTGTGCTAGTGACTTGAGTTCGATACTAAAATTTATGATACGTGAATTCATAGTGTTGTATAAGAGTAATATTATGATATAGTTATAATATATATAATACAACAAATAATTATGAATGTGAAATAAAGCTTATAAGCTTAGCAAGTTATAAAATACATTACAAAAACCGAAACGATCAAAATATGGAAAATGAAAATTGAGAAAGGGAAATTATACTAACGTACAATGAACAGTTGTATTATAAAAAGTTCAATCTTGAACATGGAAATATTATATTGATGATAATAATTATAATGCACTGAAATTAAGTGTATTTAAATCTTAATCCTTGTTAATAATTTGAGCACTCAATTTTGTTTTTCATTACTTGATATTATTATAATTATTTGATTGTTTCTTGAGTACTCCTTGATGATTGAGCTATTCTTGTTATTCTTTTATATTCACTGGGTAATTTTCTTATGAAATTACTCACCGGGTAATTTTCAAAATTTTTCTATATAGGTATATAGTATCTGTTTAACTAGTATATAAGAGATGGTTATGCAGTGGATCATGATGACATATGAGGTGACCTAAGCAGAGACTCTGGTGAAGTACATTGTTTGTCATGATGTAGATGCTGAATTGACCTTTCAAGTTGCTATTAAGCCTATAGGAGCTTCAGTCCATCTGTATATTATTAGGGAGGAGTATCTAAATAGTATATGCACCATTTTCAGGGTTTTCTATGAGACAACCACTGATGTACATGTCACTTTGACCTGGGTTTGAGTTGGGGAGCTTGATGATACTTTTTTTTTATCTTTTTGCTATGATGTTAGGTTACACCCTTAGTACTATGTTATTATTTTTGATCTAGAGCTAGATGTTTGATAGTTGAGGCCTTGACTAGGGTGGTGCATGTCTCTAAATGCATGTTTATGGTCAGTTAGGGATCCGACCTTAGAGAGAGGGTTATCAGAGCATATAAAGTTATTTATTTTTAAAAATCAATTGCATGATAAACCAATACTCTAGTGGTTTATATTATATTGATGATGTAAGGTGACATGACACTAATATAATTACGTTTATGTAAATATATATTATGCTATATATTATAATATGCAGCTTGCCATCAAATTATTATTATTTTGGAGATATAGTATTTATGATTTAATAATATTTAAGTTAAGTGTTATCATTGTATACAAATGTTATTTCATGGTATATATTGTTAAGAGATTCTTTCTAGTAATCTTTGAGTAATGTTGCTTTCTATCATTGCCAACATCAGATGGGTATTCTGGTGGGGGTATGATGGGAAAGGGTGTTACAATTACATTGTTTCTGGTTTTCTAGCTGGTGCAGGCTGCATCTTTTGGGGAGTGACCAAAGTGCATCCCTCTCGCCTTTTCGCTCCAAAAGTGCATTTGTGGCCATGGTTGTACCCATGCATATCCACTTAATCTTATCAATAGGAATTTTTGAAGATTTTGGAATTTTGTGGCCATTGTAGTCTTCAAGAATCCTAGGAATCCCTTCAACATGAGCATCATCGTAATTAGCAGGACCAACAAACAAAAGTTTCAAAACTTAACCATCAGGCTTGTTGAGTATTTTAGTATAGACATCAGTAAAAGTGCCTCCTCTATCAATGCAAAATCTTAGTTTCTCTTCCCTCATACTTCTCATTCTAATATTGAAGACTGGAAATTAAATTATTTAAAACTCTAAAAAGAAGAAAAAAGTTATAATTTTAGTAAGTTGAAAACAAACATGCATATAATATCTGAGAAGTATATTTCTCAACAAGTGTGTTTAAAAGGCCTTAAAAATGCAAGAACTCAATTCAGGCAAGTTCTTTTAACCATATAACATATTTTAGGATTAGAAAGCTTAGAGTTGCTACAATTAAATTATTTAAGTAAGGTATTTTGAAATAAGTGAAATTAAATTTTTGCAGATGATTTGACATTAAAGAAGATGATTGTATTGTCCCAAATGAAGAATAAAGCCTTTGCATCATTTTACTATTAGCTTCTTCAGTATCCTCCATATTTCACTTCTCCAATGCTCTGACAAAACCTCAATTGAAGATTAACCCAGTTTAATTTTTACCAAAACCTAATAAAAAAACTAAATCAACCCTTAAAATATTTAAAAAAAATAAGAAAAAAAATTATTTTAACATTTTTTAATTAAGTCATGAGTAGTTACCTATTTTTTTTTCAACTATAAGCAGTAGGCATTTGAAGCTAAAGATTTTTTTTTAATATGTTTGGTGGGAAAAAATGGTAAAGAAGAAGAAGAATAGGAGAAGGTAGTTTCTCTCAATAAATATTATCATTTTTTTATTTTCTTTAAATTTCATTTTATATTATGGGACCTATTCTCTTTGCATAGTTTACCACATCATATTGACATAATAGCTGTTAATTTTAAAAACTTAATTATGTACTTAAACAGTCCAAAAAAAGGTAAAGGGTATATGTGCTCTTTGGTACAAATATTAGGGGCAGAAATGCACCTTTGCCGCGCGACCATCTATAGTGGATTAAGAGAAAATATAGGTAGTGTATATTTTAAGATAATTATGGATTTTTTTATCACTAATTATATTTTGTGTCACTTTTTATTGTAACTGATTATAATTATATTTTAAGATAATTATGGATTACGTACACGACCATCTATAATAACATTTATTATATATATCGGTTAATACTAAAAGATATGTGATAATATAAAAATAAAAATGACATTTATAATAAATGTCGCTTAATATTGAAAGAAATGTCACATTAAATATAATATATTGTGACATTTATTAAAAATATTGCCTTATTATAATTTTTCCCTCTTAAATGACAATTGTACAAAATCTCATAAAAAAATGTCACTATATAAACCATTTTTCTTGTAGTATATGATTCTTAAATGTCTTTATATGACTCAAATTGATACTTACCTAAAACATATATTAAGGGGGAGTTACTTAAGAACCCCAAGTATACGTTGAGGGAAGTATATCAATCCAACTCACGCACATATATATCTTTTGTTTTTTTAATTACCATTCAAAATTGTTTATCAAAGTTAGAAAGGGGAGATTGTTGATCACAATGCATTTAACTTTAATAATCAATTTTGAATTTTTACTATATGTATTTGAGTGTTTATTTAAATTGAGATTAAAATGACACTCAATGGGCAATGTATGTAAGTGAAAAATAAAAAGCTAATGGAGAAAGAAGATTCCTCACGATTCTAATCACGATCTTAAGGAGGATCTCACGACCATGAGGAAGCTATAATGATTATAATTAAGTAGGAATCAAATGAAGTTTGTGGATAAGACTCCTCATAATCCTCTTCACGATCGTGAGGACCTCACAAACCTCAGACAACTTTTCTAATGGCTAAATTAAGCTCCAACGACCAGTTTTTCAATGGTCACAACCGTGAGCATGCCTCTGAGCTTAAAAAGTTAAAATTTTTATTTAATGAAGAAGGAGAAAAATTGAGCTAAAAGTTATTATATCTAACAACTAGTTTTCACCTTCACACTATATATACCTTTTGAATTCATCATTTAAAAGGTTAGACGAGTGGTTAAAAGAATTAATTGTGTTCTAAAAAGTTTTATATTTTTATTTCTCAAATTCTCTTTGTAAATATTAAACTTTGTAAGTGAACTCTTGATGAGTTTGTGTTTATAATTCTTCTGAGAGTTGGGGTGTATGATAATTGATAGGATTTCCTTCTTTATGTTTTCTTTGGGTAAGAAAAGAAGTGGAGAAGATCAACATCAACTTAGTTTAGTGTTTACTCCTTATGAAAAACACATGTTATTAAGATTTATGTATGAGCCTTGAAAACACTTAGTGAATAGGTTTAAGTGTTAGTCTTAGGAAAATATTTAGTTTTAAAGGTTTGAAAAGTGCGCCTTTGAAAACTCTTTTTTTTTTTTTTTTTTTTTTTTTTTTTTTTTTTTTTGTAATGGTTGGTGTTGAGCCTTAAAAAACACATTTTGTGATCTTGATTAATAAGATTGGGTTTTCAAATCCTAACTTGATGATAAGTTAGGTAGAGGAGTATGATTGTTGATAATCCGGACCTCTATAAATTCTTGTGGTCCTTTCTCTTTTCTCTTCATATTAATCTTTCTAATTTTTCTTTAATTTTTAATAGGAAAAACCACCCAACACTTGGCCCCTCAACTTTTACGTTTTATTTTATTGAACCTTTGTTCTTTTATTGCATTTTATTAAGCCTTTTTACTATTATTTCTATTTTATTAAACCCTTATACTGTTATTTCCATTTTATTAAATCCTTATACAATTATTTTTATAAACATTAAGGACTTTTGAAATATAAATAATATTACCAAAATAGTCATCTTTCTAATATTATATTATTAGTTAACTAGAACATTAACGAGTATTAGTAG
>CATIWO010326562.1:0-27919 GCA_949673435.1 Macaranga tanarius | reverse complement strand
ATATGTATGCCAATTTACATTATAACGTTTATTAATAATACTATTAGTCTATTTCTATTAACAATGCTATTATGAAAAATATATAATTTTATTATAAATACATAAATTTTTACTATTTTAATAATTTATTTTTTATTTAATATTGAATTAGTAGTAAATTATATTTTATTTTAAGTAATTTAAATATTTGTTATAATAGTAATAATAATGAAATTAATAATTTTAATTTTGTTTATATATATATATATATATACATATAAACTATAAAATTAAGTTCAATAATAAATATTAATATCTATATATTATTTATTCATATAATATCCGGTACTATATTCGGTTTTCGGTTCGGTACGGTTTTTGGGTCGGTTCCAGTTCGGTTCCGGTATGGTTTTTTACAAATCTCCAGCACTGTACCAAATTAGTTAAATGGTCCGGTTCCATTTAGTTCGGGATTAAAATTAATCGGTTCGGTACAGTTTTTTTGTCTATCAGTTCAGATTTTCGGTTCAATTCGGTTTTTTTCCGTTCCGTGCTCAGCCCTACCTTCTATTAAACTTGTAAAGTAGATCTTAACCTAATTTTTTGCATATTTATCTTTAATGTTTCAAAAATTTATCAATTTTTAGCCCTCTCAATTTCATTTAGCGTAATTCTGAACGTGCCTATTTGGTGGAGCCCACATTTTAGTCTTCTTTTTCAATTAAAATAGGCCTACAATGTTGACTGAAGTAAAGTTTATAGTCAAAATTTTCATATTATCCATTGTACACCAAATAAAAAATTTAAAAATTATTAGAATTGTTACAATATTTTTATAAAAATAAATAATAAAAATTAGTACAAAATTTTAATTTTATTATTAATAAAATATTATATGTCACATCCGTGTTCTTAAAACTTTGGTCGATAGAATTTAAAAATTATTTAAATTAATATAATTAAGTATTATTTTAGGTAAAGTTGATAATGGAGGGTTTAATGAGAATATATCAAGTTTAGAGAAAGTTGTAATCGAAAGAAATTAAAAGTAAGATAAGGATCAAATTGAAAGAGAAACAAATAGAAAAGGATTTAAGGATAATAAGCTACAGAAGTAAGGAGCGAATTTGAAAATTTGTAAAGAAAATAAAAAGTAACATTCAAAAACGCAAGAGGAGGAAGAAGGAAGTAAAAGCTTCCTATAACCAAAAGCTTGGAGAAAAATTAAGCTACAATGAGAGAAGAAGAATAAGAACAGTAGCTAGGATTTTTCATTGCTAGAATTTGCATTAATGAAGGTAAGATCTTAACTTCATGTTGCATTTTCTTTGAAAACTTAAAGCATTTCAAGTTGTGTTCTTAAAAAAGATTTTAAAAATTTTGGTTGATCATAGGTGATCAACATGTTGGAGGAAAAGTTTGAAGCTTCTTCTTTTGCTGGAATTTTTGAGAGTGAAGTTTCTACCACCTTCTTCTTCTTACAATTCAAATTTTCTTCTTGAAATATTGTCTTTTGGTTGATGATGATTCTTAATTTTGAATTCTAAAGATGGAATGCTTAAAATATATAATGTGCATTAAAATCATGCTATAAATATATAAAAATGAGTTAAACAAGAGTTGCAGTGAGTTCTGAACTATTTTGGTTGAAAATATATTAATTATAGGTTGAAATTTCATTGTTTCAAGTGCAGAATACCTCTATATGTCGATCAGCACCTGATCAAGCTGGCGGTGACTCAGGGTGCTGAGGCAAGGCCTTAATACACTGAGGAGGTACTTCAGTGCTAAGGCGGTGCCTTAGTGCACTGAAGAGGCGCCTTTATGGCCAGTGCCTATGACAAAATAAACTTAAACACAAAAGTTTACAACCTAACCTCAATGAGAAGCATATCAACACCTATATAAACACTAAAATTAATTAAATTGACTTAAAATGAATTATATAAAACCTGTTTTACTAAAGATATGTGTGATTAAGTTACAGATATATGTAACCATGTAATTGAGCTTATTAAGTGAACTTGGAGTTGGTGTGTATCCGTTACTTTTCAAAGTAAAAGATAGTTGGAAAGTTTAATACATAAGCTTGGTAATAAAAGCAAATGATATCAAATCCTAATCAACCTAAATGTCATAAGGTTGAAGATTATAAGTTTGTTCATTCCCAAAGCATGATAACATATAATAAACTATTAAGTCTCCGATATAGAGACTAAATTCATGTTAGATGATACATCAAGCCGAAAAAATATTAAAATAAGTAAATGAGATATAAACCAATGTAAATGGCATATTCCAAACGTAAATGGAACTTAATTCTATAAGATTGAGAATGTGTTATTATGATGTTAAGTAAATGAATACGTGTATACACACACACACACACACACACATGAGTACAGTCGAGATTGTGTTGGCCAACCTAATGATAACTGTCTTGGGACATCACATGGATTCAATTATACCTTTAGGGCGGATCTAACTTGAGTTTTGATACTGAGGGTTGTGATATGTGGATTCATAATGTTGTATAAGAGTGATATTATGATATGGTTATAATGTA
Source organism: Macaranga tanarius (assembly GCA_949673435.1). Classification (NCBI taxonomy): domain Eukaryota; kingdom Viridiplantae; phylum Streptophyta; class Magnoliopsida; order Malpighiales; family Euphorbiaceae; genus Macaranga; species Macaranga tanarius. Next base: position 25,374 of record CATIWO010326562.1, on the reverse strand, counting down.
TATTAGACAACAAATAATTATGAACATGAAACAAAGCTTATAAGATCAGTAAGGTATAATATACATTACAAAGAACGTAAAGATCAAAATATAGGAAATGAGAATTAAGAAAGAGAAATTATAGTAACGTACAATGAGCATTAGTATTATAAGAATTTTAATCTTGAACGTAAAAATATTATGTTGATGATAGTAATCATAATGTAATGAAATTAAGTATATTTAATCTTGAGACTTGTTAACAATTTGTGCACTCAATTTTATTTTTTATTATTTGTTATTGTTATATTTATTTGATTGTTTCTTGAGTGCTCCTTGATACTTGAGCTATTCTTGTCATTCTTTTACACTCACTGGGTAATTTTCTTACAAAATTACTCACTCTTTATTTTTAAAATTTTCCAGTTTAGGTATATAGTATATGTTTAGCTAGTATATGAGAGATGGCAGTGCAATGGACCATAATGGCCTATGAGGTGATCGAGGTAGAGATCCTGGTGAAGTATATTATATGCCATGATATAGATGCGGAGTTGACTTTTTGAGTTTTTGTCAAGCCTATAGGAGCTTCTGTTCATTTATCTATCATTAGGGAGGAGTATATGGGCAATATATGCACTATTTTCAGAGTTTACTTAAGACCACCACCGATGTACATGTTACTTTGACCTGGGTGTGAGTTGGGAAGTATGACGATACTTTTTATCTTTTTGCTATTATGCCAGGCTACACCCTTAGTGCTATGTTGTTATTTTTTATATGAAGCTGGGTGTTTGATTGTTGAGGCTTTGGCTAGGTTAGTGTATGTCTCTGGATGCATCTTTATAGTCGGTTGGGGATCCAACATTAGAGAGAGGGTTATCGGAGCTTATAAAGTTATTTATTTTTTAAAAAATTAATTGTATGATAACCAGTATTCTCGTTGTTTATATTATATTGATGATGTAAGTGATAGGACATAGACGTTTATGTAAAAATATATTATGCTACATATTATAATATTTAGCTTGCCATTAAATTATTATTTTAGAGATATAGTGTTTATGGTTTATTAATATTTAAGTTTAGTACTATCAATTTATAGAAATGTCATTTTATAGTATATGTTGTCAAAAGATTCTTTCTGATAGTTTTTGAGTAATGCATCTTTCTATCATTACCACCGTCAGATGGGTATTCTGGTGAGAGTGTGATAGGTAGGGGTGTTACACTATAAAATATTAATTATTTTATTAAAAATATAAATAGTTTAAACATATATTTTAAAATAAAAAAATATATAAAATGTGAAAAATAAAAATATATATTTAAGAAAAAAGAGAAATTCTTATTATTAACTAATGAAACTATTACGAATGTAGTTGACATCTCTCACATTAAACTAATCAAAATTTAAAAAAACTTATACAATTTGTTTTGAACAAATTTTGAAAAAATAATATTCTTTACTATATCAGACACTTTTTGACCTCAAATAAAAAATTTGTGCTTCTAACTTTGAATTAAACTTGGGTTCCTAATCTCCTTTTTATAATTAATTCACTTAGATTATGATAGATATAATGATTTGTGAATGAAAAAAATAATTCAAGTAATGAGACATAATAAATTTAAATAAAAGTTTTAGTTAAAATTTATTTTGGACTATAAGAGTTGAAGTGGATTGAAAATTTATAAGTTGAATGAATAGTGAAAATAAAATTAAAAGATTGAAATTATTTTTATGTTGAAGTTGGAATTGTTCTCCTCATGCTTAATCTTATATTCTTAAATATATAGCTGAGGAAAATAACCGCCGTTTGCCATTGTTTTTATTTTCTTTCTATCAGCAACTATCTTCTTATTTTTCTCTTAGCTCTCCGAACTACTGCACTTCAACTTTATTTTAGTAACCATGTTCTATTCCGTTTTGAACTTTTTCAGATGTGCAACAACTGCTAAGACTGAGTTAAGCAATTGCTAATTGGACTTTATAAGCTTCTTTCATTTCAGACTTCTTTAATATAGGTCGAATCATAAACTTGACCTATTTCAAAAATATAATATAAATAATACCCTAGTATACATGTGTTAGGGACATTATATATGTATCTAATTCATGTGCTTTTGTCTATTTTTCATTCTCTATACTACACGTGCAAACTTTATTTTTCTAGATGTCACTTTCCTATATTTTCTATTTTTAAAACTCACAAAATTCTAATACTTCTAAATTATCTAATCCAAATAACCTTAGCTATTTAAGATTTCACCTTTGATTATCCAACATCTTCTTTTCTACTTCTTTCTCAAATAATTCTTTTTTAAACCACATGAATAGTACCTCACTTTCACCCATTCTTTCCTTATTAAACTCATTTCTTTAAAAATAAAACCATGTACACTTCTATTCTTCCATTCAGAACCATGTATTTCTTCCTCTTATCTTTTTTATTTTATTTTATAAGAAGGCGTTTTAAGAATAATTAAGATAGAATAGGTATAATTTTTTTCTTTTTTTTCTTCTATATATAACATATTTTTTAGATTTTAAATATAACTTTCTTGCTAATTTCATCACCTGGAGAATGGAAACTGGGTTCTTATTTTCTAATTTTTGTCACTCAAAAATGAAAATATTTATCGGGTTTTAGTTAGGTGTAATTTTGGCATTTTGTTTTGGACATTCTTGAGCCAAAAATGGATTTTGGCCATTCTTAGCCAAAACTAAAATTTATACAATAATTTTTTTTATCAATCAAAGGCTTTTAGAAAGATTTCCTTTGGTAAAGTATCATATTTTTCTACAATTTGGTTGCAATTCATACTGCAATTTGGTTGCAATTCATACTTATTTCGTATTACTTGAACATTGCCACTTTACCACTTGCTCTTATTTTTATTTCAGAACTATCATGTCCATTTTCCACCTGCATCTCCAAAATAATTCTCCTATCCTGAAAGTCCATCCAGTACTTTCGTGGCTAATAATGTGAAGCATATCACATTTTTTCAGTTTGTATTTTTACCATTATCTTCTTATTCTTAGTAAATTGTATTGTAAGGGCTAATGTCTTTGAAGTTTTTTAGTTATAAGACTAACAAAATTTAAGGCCAAAGCTGATTGGATAAGCTTTTCATTCCATTCCTTTATCTATTTTTTTGTATTTATTTGGTACTTGATTTTAAACTGTTGTTCTTCTTCTTTCAATGCATGACTGAAGATGTTCTGCTTTTCTTTAGTCATCTCCCTGCTATTGGACTATATTGTGGCCAAGTTATTGAGTGAAGCATCTATAATAAGGCTACCATAAATTATACCACTAGCTATTTTGAGTGATGGTCCTTGAGATATTTGAACCTCTTGATCTAGTTTTAGAACTTGTTGACTTTGAGTGATGGCCTATAATTTGAACGGTTAGTACTTTTGGATATTTATATCATTATTAGAATGAATTTATTCCATTTTTATATTTAAACCATGTGTATTGTGTCTACCACATTACAAGAAAAGTGGCTATTTTTGCCTACTGATATATTTTATGCGTTATGTTTATCGCTGAATGGCCATTGTAGACTTTGCATTTTACTTCCTAAGGTCATCTTTCATTGAAACCCACTTCACTATAAGAAGTATGCTTTTCATGCTATTTAGAATAATGCTACAACTCCTTTTCATCATTTCTATCTTTCAATCATTTGCAAATTTACTAAAGCACAAATGAACATAAGGAAAACAAATAATAGTAAAAGAAAACATAAACTAAACATAAATGATAACAAAACAAAACTAAAATTTGAAAATGATGGCCATTAGGCTTATCCTTATTTTTTATTATTAAAATTTGAAGTGGTTTTAACATCTTATTTACATAAACTTAATAATAAGAATTTAGTTGTCACTAATAATCAAAACTAAATAAAATTAAGTGGTATTTTTTTTATGCCAAGATGTTGGCCTATTTTTTTTCATTGATTCTCATATAGTGAAAAAATCTCCCACCATTGATTCCTTTTTTGCTAACTCTTAATGATTGCTCACTTATCTAAAATCACATTCACAAGATTTTCTTTCCAAATTAAAAGTGCAACCATATATAAGAAGATGCATACATGAATTGGCATTTTCTCATGAAAAGGACGGTTAGTTAATATTATATTTAATAAAAGAAAAAGTATATAAAAATAGTTCATTCTCCATTAAGCATATAAATGCCTCCACTATTGGATGATCTTTGCAGTAAAAGTTGAAGACACTTCCACTAGTGTGAGGTCTTTCTTTAGTGGTCACTTCTAAAGGCTTCTAAAATGCTCTTCCATTTAGTATCTTTATTATCACATTCCTTTTGAATTTTTTTAGTTTCCTTTGGCAGGGTATCCTCTAAGTTTTTTGTTTGAATTGTTTTAGTCCAAATGACTATGATTCCACTAACTTTTTTTTGTAACTCTTTATTTTATTCCTTCAATTTTAAGTCATCTTTTTATCTTTGGTAATAGGCTTTAAAAGCTTATTATTTCTTCTTAATAATCCTTTTAATCTTGGTTGCCCTAACACCAAAAGATGTTTTGAAATCTAAATTCTATGAGTACCTTGCTATTTTTCTGCTTGCACCAAAAATTGTTTAGGAATTCAAATTACACAAATAGGAACCTTTCGTGTACTTTGCACAAATTTTTTAAGTGAAGGCTAGTGAACTTATTGACTCACCTTTATAACCTTTAGTACAATGCCCCTGGTGCCCTTTTATTGATGTTAGGAATCCAAATTACATGAATAGGAAACCTTTTATGTACTTTGCATAAAATTTTTAAGTGAAGGCTGGTGAACTTGTTGACTCACCTTTATAACCTTTAGTGCAATGCCTCTAGTGCCCTTTTATTGATGAATGCCTTTATTCTTGCACATTTTAGGTCTGGTGATAGGGTTGGTATCGAAAAAAATTTAGTGGTGTAATGTGGACTTGCCATTAAAACAACCATTAGGTGTTGTTTAGAGAAATTACTATTTTTTTTATTTTTTTGTAAAGGCACATAGTTATTTTCATTAGAAATTTGAGGATGGTTGGAATCATCAGCTTTATGAAAAACTTTAGAGGACTAACCTCCAATTTCATTAGAAGTTTGTCTCATAGGAGGCTTAGGAATAACCACTTGAGTTGATATTTTAGGGTTATATTGTCTTTGAATGGATAATTAACAATGTAGCTTCTCAAAGAAGTTCATTATAACTCAAAATATTTCTATATAACTCACCCTATTAATTTTAGTAGAGCTCACAGTTCATCTACAAATAATTTCACATTAATAATAGAAGAAGAATTAGTAAAGGAAATATCACATTAATTTTATTAGTAAAGGTAAACAAATTTCACATTAATTTTAGTAGAGTTCACAGTTCATCTGTAAACAATTTCACATTAAGGGCAAAAATGTACCCTTTCCCTTGTCATTTTATGGTTAGCCAAATGCATAGTTTCGCACTTGAACTTTACATGATTAATTTTTAATACTTTTTAACTGTTATTATTTTTTATTCAACCTTTAATTTTTTTTATTTTGAACCTATTTAATCCATACAATACATAAAATCAGCGTTGTTGACCATTTACATGATTAATATATTATCACCCTTAATTTTGACTTTAACAATTAATTTTGAATTGCTAATGTGTGTATTTAAGTGTGTTTATAAGTTAGAATCGAAGCTATGCTAAATGGTTGAAGCCATGCAAGTTAAAAAATTTAGCCAAATGTGAAGGTAGGGATACTCATGAGTGGCATCATAATTGTAAGCATCCCCATAATCCAAAAGGAGTCAAGCCAAGCCAAGTGATAAAGAGTTAGCACTCCTCTAGGGTTTTTTCAATTGGTATCAGAAATTGAATTCTAGGTATTTTATTGTTGAAATTAAGATTATAGGCAGTGAGTTCTTAAATTTTCAATCTCTGATACATTTCTTTAATGGAAATGATTACCCCTATTAGAAATACAAGATGAAGTTATTTTTAGATAGAGATCCTAAAAGGTTATGGGATGTAGTTCTTCAAGGATGAAGTCTACCCATTAAATTAGTTAAAAATGTATAAGTTCATATAGATAAAGCAAAATAAAGAAAACTCTAAGAAAAAAAGGCCATGACAATCCTCTTAGCCTCCATATCAAGAGAGGAAGGTGGGAAGCTGCAACATTGTATTTTGGTTAAAGAGATTTGGGAGATTTTAGAAAATCACTATGAAGGAAATGTCCAAGCAAGATCCAAGAAAGTGCAGTTATATGTCTATGAATATGATGAATTTAAGATGAAACCCTAAGAATCCATAACCGACATGACTAATTAGTTGAATGCTCTTCTCACTACTTTGATGAAATTTTGAAAAGCACTGCTTAAGAGAAGAAATTAACACTAAAATCTTAAGAGTACTACTTAAGAAGGATTAGGAATCAAGAGTAACCTTCATTAAAGAGGCTTATGATTTCTTCAGGCTATCAACTGACATTCTCATTAGTAAGCTACTAACTCATGAGTTTACCTTGAGGCAAATGGAAGATGAGAGGGAAGAAGAGGAAGAGAAAAAGAAGGGGATATCTCTCGAGGTCTCTCAAAACTCTAGTGATGATGAAAGCCTTGAAGATTCAAGTGAAGAAGATGAGGAATTGGCTATGCTCAGTGAAGGCTTTAAAAAGTTTTTGAGAAGGAAGAACTTGACTAAACAAAGTGAGTCCAAAAAGAGTGATCACAAAAAGGGCAAAGAGGTGACATTCTATGAATGCAAGAGGCCCAGTCATATAAGAAGTGAGTGTTCTAAACTCAAGTAAAAGGGTAAGGGAGCAAAGAAAAAAAAAAGCTTTTAAAGATACATAAAATGACTCCTCTAATTTGGAGAAAGAATAGGAGCAATAAGAAGTGGCCAACTTTTGCTTCATAGCTCTTGAGGACACTAAAAAGGTGTCCTATGGTGATAACTCTTCTTATGATGAATTTGATAATTGTGTTGCTGATGATGAGAGCTCTATATTAAGTAAATTAGGTCTAAAGTGCCAAAACGTACTTTCTAAGAAAAAGTTTTATAAAAGGGAGCTTTTTAAACTTACCAAAGATTTTAAGGATTTTAAAAAATCAATTTTCAAAAATTAATTCCTCTAATGGAAATCTTTCTCTTGATTTAAAAGTCTCTTTTTCTTTAAAAATGATTTTAATAAAACTAAAGAACAAAATGAGATGCTTTCCACATAAGTTTTAAATCTAAGGAATACTATCTCTAAATTTCAAAAAGGAAAGAAAAAACTTAATAATCTCTTAGATTATCAAAGGGATCCAAGTGTGAAATTTGGACTTGGATATTCAAATGGAGTTATCTCATAATCAAATTCCCTTAAGCTTTTTAAGGTTTTTTTACCTTCTTCTTTTATCGTTAATGAAAGGAATAATGGTCCCTTTTATCCAGAACTATAAGCCAATTTTCTTAATTATCCTATGCTTTAAAAATTATCAATTTAGACAGTCAATTTTTTAATTTATTTCCAATTTATCCTAATTTCAAATGGCATATGGAATTACTGATGTGGAATGATGATGTGGCTCAATTTTACTGACTGTGGTAACACATCAATATGACGCCGTTTTGATGTGGAGAATAAAATGGTCCCTTTTATCCAGAACTATAGGCCAATTTTTTTAATTATCCTATTCTTTAAAAATTATTAATTTGGACAATCAACTTTTTGACTTATTTTCAGTTTATCTTAATTTCAAATGGCATGTGGAATTGTTGATGTGGAATGATGATGTGGCTCAATTTTGCTGATTGTGGTGTCAGCAATACCCAACCCCATAAGAATCACCATAAAAACTCTACCATTAAACGATATAACAACCAAAATCAATAAATACCCAATTGTTGAATTCACTCCTATGATCTTGGACCAAAGTAAAGGCTCTTATCCCACCTTCTCCAGAGAAGAGCTAAACGCCGCGGCGATCTTAAGTTTCACACAGCAGTTTTCGAGTAATTGGTACAAGGTGGGGGTGATTACACAAACAAGAAGAGTTAAAGCATAGCCAAGCCATGTCTTAGTTGAATCAAAAAGAAGAGTTACCTCTTTGCTCTAGTAAAAGGTCATGTGCATTATCTTTGTGTTACTTTATGGGTCGATGACTCAGTGAGTTGTGGGAGGAGGTGAGTTTTAAAGATCAAGAAAGTAGCTTCATTCTCCACATAAAAATGGCATCATATTGATGTGTCACCACAGTCAGCAAAATTGAGCCACATCATCATTCCACATCAACAATTCTACATATCATTTGAAATTAGGATAAATTGAAAACAAGTCAAAAAGTTGACTGTCTAAATTCATAATTTTTAAAGGATAGAATAATTAAAAAAAATTGGCCTATAGTTCTAGATAAAACGGACCATTTCATTCTCCACATCAAAACATCGTCGTATTGACGTGTCACCATTGTCAGCAAAATTGAGCCACGTCATCATTCCACATGCCATTTGAAATTAAGATAAATTGGAAACAAATCAAAAAGTCGACTATCTAAATTGATAATTTTTAAAGAATAGGATAATTAAAAAAATTGAACTATAGTTCTGGATAAAAGGGACCATTATCCCTTAATGAAATTAGCCTTAAGACTAAAGAGTCTAATACTCAAAAGGTCAATGGAAAGCCTCCAAATGCTAATATCCCTAAGGCTCTTAGGTTTAAGGCTAAGGCTAAAAAACCTCAATACAATCATGCTTAAATGTACGCTAAAAGACACGCACTTAAATAAGTAGTTTCATATAACACTTTGCACAATTGTGAATATACAATCCATGCTCACTCTAGATCACATATAATTAGAAAAGGTAAATGTGCATCATTTTCATGCCAAAAACACATATGCACCTAAGCACAGTAGGTTTTCCAAGGTTAAATGCTTTTATTGCATGAAATTAGTATATATTAGTAATGTGTGCTATTATAAAAGATTGCATCTATATCTATTGCCATTGGACTACTTTGAGACTAACAAGCCTATAGCACATAGGGTTTAAGATTAAAAACTTGTGTAATTTTATTATATGTAAATGTGCTTGAGATCTAGCAAAGGAAAAGACAAGTGGTACTTAGCTCGTGGATACTCAAGACATATAACCAATGATTACAACCAATTCACATCTTTAAAAGCAAAGGACGAAGAAAATGTATCATTTGAAGACAATGCTAAGAAAAAATAATTGAAATTGGCAACATAGGTAACCCAAATAACCTTTCTATACATCATGTTCTTTTCATGGATGGTCTCATACATAATTTATTTAGTATTAGTCAACTATGTGATATGGAAAATAAAGTAACCTTTAATCCTAAAAATTACTTTATTAGTAGACTTAATAATGATAAAGTAATTTTTAGTGGTGAAAGAGTTGATAATGTCTATGTTATTGATTTAAGAAAGATAGACAATAAAAAATACAAGTGTTTGATGTCTATTTCCCATAACACATGAACTTGACATAAAGGATTAGGAATTACTAATTTTAAATTACTTGACAAAGTTTGCAAAAAAGGAACTTGTGAATGGTTACCAAACTTCAAGTTCACTAAAGATAAGATATGTGATGCTTGCCAAATGGGAAAGCAAGAAAAGTCATTATTCAAGCTTAAAAATAAAGTATCCACCTCTAGACCATTAGAGTTAATGCACATGGACTTGTTTAGTGCTATAAGACCTACTAGTTTAGGTGGTATGCACTATGCATTTTTACTTGTAGATGAATACTTTTATATTTACTTGGGATGTTTTCTAGCATATAAGAATTATGCTTTTAATGATTTAAAAAGTTTTATAAGAAGAGTTCAAAAAGAAAAGAGGTTTTTACATCACTAGCATTAGGAGCCATCTTGGAACCAAATTTAAAAATGAAAGTTTTAACTTATTTTATGATGAAAATAGGACTTTACATAACTATTCTTCACATAAAGCACCTTAACAAAATGGGGTAGTGGAGAGGAAGAATAGACCTTTCGTGGAAATGGCTAGAACAATACTCCATGAGTATAATTTACCATTATACTTTTGGGCAGAAGCCGTTAACACCGCTTGTTATATTTTAAATTGTGTTTTCAAATGACCTATTTTGAATAAAACTTTTTATGAGCTATGGAATAATAGAAAATCCAAGGTTTTATATCTTAGAGTGTTTGGATGCAAGTGCTTCATATCAAAAACCAAGAATAATCTTAGAAAATTTAACTCTAAATCTGATGAAGGTATCTTCTTAGGCTATTCCACCACTAGTAAAGCTCATAGGGTCTATGCATGTTTTATTTGATGAGTTTAACCCACTTAATTCAAGAAATAATATTGTTTATATTGATGACATTATAGGTTACTTTATGGACATGAGTTTATAAGACAAGGAAGACACCAAGACCTTAGATGTAAAGAAATCTAACAAGTAATAAGGGAAGGAAGCACCTCAAGCAACAATGGAGGAGTTAAAAAAGGAGTGGTATTACAAGAAGGATCACCCAAAGGAGCTCATTATAGGTGACACATCAAAAGGAATAACTACTAGATCTTCTCTTAAATATTAGTGAATTTAGCCTTTATATCTCAAATTGAGCTATAGCCTACTAATCAGACTTCGCAGGATGAGTATTGGGTCCTCACTATACAACATGAACTCAATCAATTTGACATGAACAAGGTTTGGAAATTCATTCCAAGAACTAAAAATACTCCTATTATTGGCACCAAATGAGTTTTTAGATATAAATTGAATGAACAAGGTGTCATTACTAGGAATAAGGTTAGATTAATTGCCAAAAGTTATAATTAAGAGGAAGGAATTGATTATAATAAAATTTTTACTTCTATTGCAACGTTAGAGGTCATTAGAATATTGCTCGCATTTGCATCATACATGAATTTCAAATTGTTTCAAATAGGTGTGAAAAGTACATTTTTAAATAATTACATTCAATAAGAGGTGTATGTTGAACAATTAATACGTCCCACTAGTTATCTAACAACTAGGATCTATAACAATCTATTGGGATCGTTGCCCAAGGATCTATCTAGTATAAACTGAAGGGAATTAGCAACACTAGCTATCTAACAGCTAGCACCTCTAATTATCAAGGTTGAATTTACAACACGCTCGAAGCAAATTCAGATTTTAGCTCTCGCAAGAACTCAAGAAAATTCAATTAAGAAATTTGAATCAAATCAATCAACTATTTTTTTTAATAATGATGTTTGATACAAGTATTTATAGACTTATAATCCTAAACCTAAACTTATTCTAAAAGAAAACAACTCTTTAGGAATAAATAATGACATTCTTAATTAAACATAAATTCTAATTAGTAAAGAAAACATAAAGAAAATCTTAATTAGACAAAAATTCATCATTGAGACACGAGCGTGTCTAATAGGCATACGAGCATATGTAAGCTCTGAGAATTTAAGCAAAATTGATAGACTCCAACACAGCTTGGCACACAGTCTGGACTTGATTATACACAAGTATGTTTTGATGTCTCTTTAAAAAACCTGACAGCTATATGGCTTTCTATATGGGCTTGTCGTCAACCATGTATCATACAGATGATGCTTCAGAAATAAGCATGGACGTGTCTTAGAACACGACCTCGGACACGGGCGTGTACGGACCCATGTCTGGCTCGGGACAATTTATGAATATTCAACATGGCCATGCAAAAACACACACAAGTGTGTGTTGGCCTGATCACAACTAAGTAAATTTACTAACTTAGTTTCCTCCAAATCATCTCCTTTTTATCCCAAAGGCTCGAGACTCCTTTGCCCAAGTTCCTTGGCGGTATCTTTCATCATTTTAGCTCGGGATCTTATGATTGGTCCTCCATCATAGTTTAAAGGATTTGAATTGGATCTCATGTCTATTTGTCCATATGCATCACTCCCCCCTTCCTCGAAAGGATTCGCCCTCGAATCTTTACCTTCAAAATTAAAAGGAAGATGGTTAGATACATTAAAGGTTGCAAAAATATTATACTCACTTGGGAGATTTAATTTGTAAGCATTATCATTAACCCTTGCCATAACTTGAAACGGTCCATCTCCTCTAGGATATAACTTTAGATTTCCTTTGAGTAGGAAACCTCTCCTTATGCAAATGCAACCAAACCCAATTTTCGGGCTCAAAAATCAACTGTTTGCATCCTTTAATCCTTTGATTTGCCACTTATTGATTTTGCCTTTCAATATTTTGCCTTACCTTTTCATGTAAATTATGCACAAAATCTGCCTTTCGAACACCATATAAATTAACTTGCTCACTTACAGGCAAAGGTGATAGATCTAGTGGTATTGAAGGATTAAAACTATATACAATTTCAAAAGGTGAATAATGTGTAGGTGAATACACAACCCTATTATATACAAATTCTATATGAGGTAAAATCTCATCCCAAGATTTCATATTCTTCTTAATTATAGCATGCATGAGTTGTCCTAATGTCCTATTCACAACTTTGGTTTGGCCATCTGTTTATGGATGATATGTAGTATTAAGCAACAACTTAATTCCCAATTTCACCCATAAAGTCTTCCAAAAGTAGGCAAAAGCTTAGTATCCCTATTACTCACAATAGTTTTAGGTATACCATGCAAATGCACTATATTCTTAAAGAACAAATTAGCAATATGCGATGCATTATCAGTTTATGACATGGAATAAAATGTGCTATCTTAGAAAACCTATCAACAACCATATATATTATATCATGACCATACATGGTCCTAGGTAGTTTAAGTACAAAATCTATAAATATATCTACCTAAAGTAATTATGGAACAGGTAATGGTGTATACAAACCATGCGGATGCACTTTGAACTTAGATTGCAAACATGTAATACAATTAGCATAATAGTTAGATACATCAGATTTCATGTTAGGCCAAAAGAAATGCTCATGTAATACATCTAATGTCTTAGCTATGCCAAAATGTCCTATCAAACCTCCCTCATATGCCTCCTTAATCAACAACAAATACAATGAACATTTAGGCACATAAAGTTATTTTAAACGAAACAAATACTCATCATGCCTATAAAATTTGTCAAAGGAAATTGTTTCACATGCATTATATACATTGCAAAAATTAGGATCATGTGCAAATAATTCCTTAAGATGCTCAAAACCAAGTAATTTAGCATCCAAAATGTTAAGTAAAACTTACCTCCTTGATAATGCATCAGCCACAATGTTGTCCTTTCCTTGTTTGTATTTGATAATATAAAGGAAAGACTCAAGAAACTCACTTCACTTAGCATGTCTTTTGTTGAGCTTATTCTATCCCTTCAAATGCTTTAAACTCTCATGGTCAGTGTGGATAACAAACTCCTTAGACAATAGGTAATGTTGCCATGTTTCTAATACCCTTACCAAGGCATACATTTCTTCATCATATGTCAGGTAATTAAGTGCTGCTCCACTTAATTTCTCACTGAATAATGCAATTGGCTTACCCTCTTGCATTAGAACAACTCCAATTCCTATGCTAAAAGCATCACATTCAATCTCAAATATTTTATCAAAGTTAGGCAAAACAAGAATAGGTACAGAAGTTAATTTAGATTTTAGCATGTTAAAAGCATCCTCTTGTTCTTTTCCCCACTTAAATCCAATATTCTTTCTAATTACTTCTGTCAAAGGGCAGCTATGCTAGAGAAATCACGCACAAAATATTGATAAAAACTAGCTAAGCCATGGAAACTATGAACATCCCTGACATTCCTAGGTGTAGGCTATGTTTTAATTGCCTTAACCTTCTCATGATCAACCTCTATACCATGCTCATTAACAACATATCCTAAAAATATAACTTTAAGCATACAAAATGAACATTTAACAAGCTTAGCATATAACTTTTATGATTGTAAAATACTAAAAGCTGATCTAATATGCATACCATGGTCCTCTAGTGATTTACTATACATAAGTATATCATCAAAACAGACAACAACAAACTTACCTATAAAATCTCTCAAAACATGGTTCATTAGATGCATAAATGTACTAGGAGCATTAGTTAAATCAAATGGCATGACTAACCACTCTTATAACCCCTATTTTATTTTAAAGGCAGTTTTCTATTCATCACCAATTTTCATTCTAATTTAATGATACCCGGCCATTAAATCAATTTTAAAAAATATGCATGCTCCATATAATTCATCTAACATATCATTTAAATGAGATACTTTATAGTGATTTTATTGATGGCATGATAATCAACACATATACGCCATGTTCCATCCTTTTTAGGCACAAGTAACACGGGTACAATACATGGGCTCATACTTTCTCGAATCAATTCTTTAGATATCAACTCATCCACTTGTCTTTATAGTTCCTTTGTGTCTTTGGGTTCAAAATTTATGCTCCAGGAACAAAATCAATTTGATGTTCTATTCCTCTTAATAGTGGCAAACCATCAGGCATAGACTCAGGAAATAAGTCCTCAAATTCCTACAACAACACTTGAAAAGAACTAGTTAGAGAAGAGAGAATTAGGTTAGTATCAAAAGCTAAACATGAACCCTTAAATACCAATAGTATCATAGGTTGCTTACTTAGATAATCCTTTCTAATCTCACCCTCTCTTGCAAAGAAATTGCCTTTTACCTCTTTTTTTACCACTCTTTGCTCAATATTTTCTCCTTTTGCATGCATAATCTCACTATTTTTACCCTCTCTGTGCATCCGCTCTATTTTCTCTCCTTTTTCCTCTTTCCTCATGCCTCTTTTGGCTTTTCTTATAGCTCTCCTTTTGTTGGTGCACTTTTTCTTTTTCTTGTGCACTCTCACATTCACTCAAAATTTTTTGATCCTCATACACTTCCTTAGGTGATATAGATAGCAAATTAATAGTCTTACTGTTCATCTTAAATGAATATTTATCAGTAAAACCATTATGTATGACTCGCCTATCAAATTGCCATAGACGTCCTAATAATATATGACTAGCTTGCATAGGAACTATATCACATAATACCTTATCATAATAACGCCCAATAGAGAATGTAATTAATGCTTGCCTAGTGACCTTAATATTCCCATGTTCATTCAACCATTATAATCTATAAGGTCTAGGATGTCTAGTTGTTTTAATCCCCAATTTATTAACTAAAGTAGCATTAATAACATTAGCACAACTTCCACCATCTATAATAATACTACACAATTTATCATGTATCATGCATCGAGTATAAAAGATATTTTCACGTTGTACCTCTTCCTCTTTAGCTTGCATGTTTAAGGTACGCCTAGTAACCAAAGTGTAAATTGGTCCTTGTGGGGCTGATTCCTCCTCCACATCAGATGCGTCCTCCAATGGTGGCATATCAATCAAGTCATCATCATCCTCTTCCTCACTTACCACCTCCTCATTGCGTGGGGTTATGATCTTGGCATTTGGACATTATGTAGCCTTATGCTCATATTCTAAACATCTAAAGCACTAAATATTACTTGACTTACCCTTGTATTTATCATCCTTAGGTTATGTCTTTGATGTAGTAACATCCTTACTTTTATTTGGCTCAAATTTGCCCTTACTTGCACTTGTTTCTCCTCTTTTGTTCTTCCAATTTGAATTCCATGTAGTTGTAGGAGTCGAATTCATTTTGGTTTTCACCTTCAATTACTTTTCTACCTTAATTTCCATGTGCACCATGTCCTCCAAATCTGCATAATGATGCAATTCAGCAAGATTAGCAATTTTATAATTCAAACTTAATAGAAAAATGTACCATGGTAGCCTCTCTATCGTCCTTAATGTTAGCTTGAATCATGGCCATCTTTATCTATTGGAAATACTCTTCAATACTTCTAGAGCCTTGGTTCAACCTTTGTAACATGTTATACACCTCTCTATAATAATGTTGAGGTACAAATCTCTTCCTCATTATGGTTTTCATCTCAAACTATGAGGTAATTGGTCCTTCTCCACTTCTACGCCTAATTGAGGTGAATTGCCTCCACCATACACTAGTATAGTTAGTGAACTCCACGGCAGCCAATTTTAGCTTTTCCTCTTTGGTATAATTATGGCACTCGAACACCATTTTAACCTTTTTTTCCCACTCCATGTATATCTTCGAATCACTCGTCCCTTGGAAAGCTAGAATCTTCATCTTGATTGATCATAAATTCCCATATTTGGTCTTGCCTTTGTTGGCACGTGTCGGTCCTTCTTCGACTACCTCCTCTTCTAGATCATTGAAGAGAATGCGTTGGGTCTCCCTTGCTTGGATAGGGGTACCTATCTCCAACTTTTCTAAACGTTCTTAGACTTTTTGGTTATCACTCTTTATATCCTCTTGTTGAACTAACATCTTTTGCAACATTGCTTGTATTGAATCCAATATAAGCTTCTCTTTTGTATCCATGATATAAATCTGAAACAAATGAAATGAAAAATCCCTATGCTAACACTCTTTCACATGTTTCTCTCAATTAATTAGAAACTCTCTAATTCACTCACAATTGAACACACACAAAGAATTTCCTTTTGAGTTCTTAATTAAGCTAAACTCTTACTACTTCTAAGATAATCATAAATCAAACTAGATAACTAAAGCTATTAGTAAAAGATAAGCTAAAAAATGTCAGTGTGGGGCTATTTTGGGTGATTTCAGGTATGTCTAAAATTTAGGGTTTATTTATGCACGAATTTTAGGTATTTAAGGTAAAAAGAAGGGTTTAAAGATATAAAATGATGTAGGGTAGGTAGACAAAGAAAATAAGTAGAAAATATGAAAATTGATGGGTTTTTGAAGGGTGATATGCTTACCCACGAATTTTGTTGATGCAACGGGCGATGATCAATATAGCTTCCTTGATGTTTGTTGAGGCCGAATCGTTTGATGCAATTTTGATGCAAAATGAACTTTGATATATATTTTTTTTATTAATAACAAATACTATGCTAGAGATACGTAGCTTACACTAGAGCCAAAGCTCTGATATGTCCCACTAGTTATCTAACAACTAGGATCTATAACAATCTATTGGGATCGTTACCCAAGGATCTATCTAGTATAAACTGAAAGGAATTAGCAACACTAGCTATCTAATAACTAGCACCTCTAATTTATCAGGGTTGAATTTGCAACACGCTCGAAGCAAATTTAAATTTTAGCTCTCGCAAGAACTCAAGAAAATTCAATTAAGAAATTTGAATCAAATCAATCAACTATTTTTTTAATAATGATGTTTGATACAAGTATTTATAGACTTGTAATCCTAAACCTAAACTTGTTCTAAAAGAAAATAACTCTTTAGGAATAAATAATGAGATTCCTAATTAAACACAAATTCTAATTAGTAAAGAAAACATAAAGAAAATCTTAATTAGACAAAAATTCATCATCAAGATATGGGCATGTCTAATAGGCACACGAGCGTGTGCAAGCTCCGAGAATTTAAGCAAAATCGATAGACTCTAACACGGCTTGGCACACGGTCTAAACTTGATCATACACGGGCATGTTTCAATGTCCCTTCAAAAACCTCGACAGCTACATAGCTTTCTACATGGGCGTGTCGTTTGACCGTGTATCATGTAGATGATGCTTCAAAAATAAGATCGGGCGTGTCTTAGAATATGACCTCGGACACGGGCGTGTAAGGACCTATGTCTGGCTTGGGACAATTTATGAATATTCAACACGGCCGTGCAAAAACACACACAGGCGTGTATCGGTCTGATCACAACTAAGTAAATTGACTAACTTAGTTTCCTCTAAATTATCTCTTTTTTATCCTAAAGGCTCGAGACTCCTTTGCACAAGTTCCTTGGCGGCATCTTTCATCCTTTTAGCTTGAGATTTTGTGATTAGTCCTCCATTATAGTTCAAAGGATTTGAATTGGATCTCATTTCCGTTTCTCATGAATTTATAAATTATATGTTTAAATTGCATAAAGTATTATATGGATTAAAGCAAACTCCTAGAGCTTAGTATAATATATTGAGCAACTTTCTTTTAGAGAAAGGCTTCTCAAAAGGAAACATTGACATAACTCTATTTACTAGAAGATTTAATAATGACTAATTATTTGTGCAAGTATATATGGATGATATAATATTTAGTTCTATTAACCATTACTTGTGTGAGGATTTTTTTAAGTCAATGCAAGGAGAATTTGAGATGAGTATGATGGGAAAGCTCAAGTTCTTAGACTTCAAATCAAGCAATATAAGGATGTGACCTTCATCAACCAAGCAAAGTACACTTAAGAAATCCTTAAGAAGTTTGGAATGGAGGGAGCTAAAGCAAGCAAGAATCTTATGAGCACTACTACCAAACTTTTAATGGATAAGAGTGGAAAGCCAATTGAGAAAAAGTGCTATAAAGGAATGATCAAATCCCTACTTTATTTAACGACTAGTAAACCCGATATTATGTATGCTACTTACTTATGTGATAGATTTCAATCATGCTCAAAAGAATCTCATTTGAATGCCATTAAAAGATTTTTTTAAAATATGTCATTAGCATTATACATTTAGGAGTTTGGTATCTAAGAATACTTCATTTGATTTAATTAGTTATTTGAATGTGGACTTTGCCAATAGTTTATTAGATAAAAAGAGTACTTCTAGAACTTTTTAATTTTTAAAATAATATTTAGTTTCTTAGTTTAGTAAGAAATAAATTTCAGTTGTCTTATCCACTGTTGATGTGAAATATGTGGCGGCTAGTTGTTGTTGCTAATAAGTTTTATGGCAAAAACAATAACTAAAGAGCTATAATATTGAGGTTTACCACATTCTTGTTAAATATGACAACATAAGTGCTATTAACCTTTATAAGAACCTAAATTCAACACTCTAGAACAAAGTGTATAAATATTAGGCATTATTCCTCATGTGATCATGTATAATATGGTGATGTTATTCTTGAATTTGTTGATACTAATAACCAACTAGCAAATATTTTCACCAAACCTCTAAATGAAGATTGAATGAACATTATTAGGAGAGAACTTGGTATGCTAGATGGTTCATGTTTGAATTGATTGATTGTATGCCCTTTGTTTGTTGGAATTGGTTGACGATTGATTAGGAGCAAGCATCCAAATATATATGTTGCACAATTCATTATTTATGCCAATCATTAATAAATTAATAAAATCAATGTATTTGATTTATCAATGAATTTTCATATATTAAAATGTCCAAGATAACTTAGAGTATTTGTATAATTAAAGAATTTCCTAAATTGCATTGATTTTTAGCTTAATTAAACCTATTTTTAAAGTTTTAAAATCTATCATTTTAGTCATCATAAAGAACCTAATTGTAAAGTTTTTAAATCTTTAGGGACTAAATAGAAATTTGGTCATGAAAGTTGCCATTATTCTGAAAAATCGTGATACATATACAAAAAGCTACCATGCATGCTCATGATCCTCCTCATAATTATGAGGAGGCTATTATGAGTCTTGCTCACGATTGTGAGTAGTAGTGGTAGGATGCTCACGAATCGTGAGGGGTATCTTGACAGGATAAGAAAAATAGTCACCAACTTAAGTTGCTTTAGAACTTAAAATTCTATATTAAAACTATTTTTTTGAGATTAAAATTATTCAAACTTAATCCAAAAGTGAATATTGAGTCCTCAAACTCTATATAAACCCCTTTGGGTGTGGTTTCTATCATCAAAACACTAACTATTTTAAATTTCTATCTCTTCTCTTTGCAGAAGTCTTGCCATTTTTTTTATACAAGTCCTTTTTACATTCTTCCATCTTCATTTTAAACACTTTCCTACACTATTCTCTTCATACGTTTTCATCAAAATCATCTTATTATCTAAGATGGCACTAAAAAAGTCCTAAATTGCATCTTCATCATCATCCTAGAGAGGAATCAGATAGCAAATCAAGACAACTCCTGCTATTCACTATTTCACCAATAAAATCAAAGCAAGGACCAACAACTTTAACTCAAGGATAATTATGCCTTTAAGATACATGTCTAAGATTGCTCTTGAACACCTTAGATGCTTTGATGAGGTGAAGTATTTACTTGAACAAGTTTCTCTTTTTAATCTTTCTTTTAAGGCTCTCTCTACCTATTATTCTCTTATGATTGAGTTTTGTCTACCTTTACTCTCAGATACATCAAAGTATACGAAGTTAATACCTTCTATAGTATGCAGTTTAAATTAAGAGGAGTTAATAGATTATTAACCTCTAAATAATTTAATGTAATTTTTAGGTTTTTTAGGAGAGGGGCCATTCAAACACCCTCTACTTGGTCTTGCCATATTTTTTGGATATACTATTGTTAACCCAATTTCAAAAATTTCATCGTAGGTTATACCAAAGCCTCTTTTTTAAACTTTAAAGCCATTTGTTACCTTCAAAAATTCCTTTCCTACTTTATTAATGTAAGAGCCCTTAATAATAAAGCCATCTCATTTAATGATTTATTTCTCTTTCATACTATGGTGGATAAGGTGTAAGTGGAATTAGGTTGTGTCCTTTAATGAAGACTATAGCTTATGAGTGATAATGTTAATGGTGGAATTTAAATTGGTGGAATTATTACTAAAATAGCCTAACACTTTAGGTTCTCCTTTGCCAACCTTGATACCATTTCCCCCATCTTTTCTTAATGACACCTTCATAAAAATTTAAAGCAATTCAAAAAGGTGAATGAATTATGGGTGTTCAAAGATAAAGTATCTTAAGAGGTGATGGATGTGGAACCTGAACAAGACTTTTCCAATATTTATATGGTTGAAACCTTTAGTATTGAAATGGTTGAAGGTGAATTTAAAAGGCAAGAAGAAGAAGATCCTCTAGGACCTTAAATTCCTCAAAGGAAAACGATAAGAGAGGAAGGAAGCTTAAAAGCACAAGATCTTAATGATGAACCTCAATGGCTATCCTCCTCCTTTGATAGGTGTCCATTATGGAATCCAATTTCAATGCTCACTTTGATAGAATGAAAGAGATAATGGATCACTTTGATGATAGGATGAACTATCTTGAGTATGACATCCACTACTTTTATCAACATCAAAACCTTCAATGAGAATGGGGTTAACTACCTTAAGAAGGAGCCCAAGGAGGAAACCAAGGAGGATATTATGAAGGATAAGAATAAGAGCCTTAGGATATAGCTTTCATGTTTTCATGCATTATTTTTCTTTCATGTTTTCTTGTATTATTTTCTCATCATTGTGGTTTTGCATTTTAATTGTCTTGGACTATATTTTCATATATTTTCTTAGTTGTTTTGCATCATTAGCCTTTATGTTTCCTAATTATGTAATCTTTCTTTAAGTAAATGTAATTATTCTTTATCACTTGTTTGATATATCACTTAATAATTATTATTATGCTTAGTTTACTTGACCCTTTTTACACTTTGTAAAAAGGATGAGAAAGTTTATGATTTTGAATGATATTACTTTTTATGAATTTAGTTTTAATTATTAATCATTTTCATTATTATTATGATATTAAAATTTCAAATTCAAACTTAAGGTTCTAATTTATAAATCAATGCTTATTAAATGCTTTAGATGCTTGCTACTTAATCTATGATCATACTCTTCCTAGGCATATATTAAGGGGGAGCTCTTAAAACCCCTAAGCATATATTGAGGAGTATATCAAATAAATTTCATACACATATACTTATTTCTTTTATCTATTATTCAAATTTATTTATCAAAGTCAAAAAGGGAGAGATTATTGATCCTTTGCACGATTAATGTATAATCACCTTGGTTTTCACTTTAACAATCAATTTTCAATTGCTATTGTGTGAATTTAAGTGTGTTTATAAGTTAGAATCAAAGCTATGCTAAATGGTTAAAGTTGTGCAAGTTAAAAAAAATAAGCCAAATATGAAGGCATTGATGCTCATGAGTGGCATCACAATCATAAGCATCCCCAATATCCAAAAGGATTCAAGCCAAGTCAAATCATGAAAAGGCAGCATTTCTCATTAGCTCCATCATCATCGCGAGGAGTGCATCACAAGTTCAGAAAGGCAAGCCAAACTAAGTAATCAAGAGGTAGTACTCCTTATGAACAACCTTCACAATAATGAATAATCCCACAGCCAACCTTTTAAAAAAAAATAAAAATCATGATTGAGAAGAGAAAGATCACAATCGTGACTAAGCCTTCTAGTGCTACTCACAAATGATCCTCACGATCATGATCATCATCATGACTAACATAGCAAGCTTCACAATGGCTATTTCAGATGATAACTATCACTTTTTTCATATGTCAGGATCACGAGCATGCTCCTTATGATCGTGAGAAGTATTTCTCATATAAAAAGTAAATTAAGCATTATATGAACAAGGAGAAAATTGGGGCACAAATTTAAGACCTCTAATAGTTAATTTTTGATCCTATAGTTATAAAAAACTTTTTGAAAACATATTTAAGAGGTTAAAAAGTTTTTTGGGAGAATTTATTGTGCAATCTAAAGCTTTGCAAACTTCATTCATTCTGTTCTTCTTTGTATTCATTGTTGTAACCAAATTCTTGTGAGAGATTGGAGTGTGTTAGTGATAGTATTCTTTGATCTATTGTTTCTCATGGTTAAAAAATTGGGTAGTGAGGATTTATTATTAAAGTTTGAAGTGTTAGCCTTTGAAAACACTTGGACTGTTAGGTTTTGAGTAAGCCTTGAAATCTCATTGTTATAAGGTTAGGTGTAAGCCATTAGAAGAGCCATTTGTAATCAATCTTATTAATAAGATTAAGGGTTATTCAAAATCTTAACCTGGGGATAAGTTAGGTAGAGGAGTAGGACTAGTTATAATCCAAACCTTTATAACTCACTTGTGCTTTGTCCATTCCTTTGATCTCTTTTTATCCTTGTTCAAATCTTTATTCACCCCCTCTAGGGCTTTTTCAAGATCATTTTATAAACTAATATTGATATAGATACAAAACAACTTATATGAAATGAAATAATATTTAATTAGAAGAGATAATATAATTAAAATTATATTTTTTAACTTTTTATATTAATTTTTTATTTTTAAGCTAATTTTTAGCATTTTATATGTTTAAAATCATTTAAAATTATATGATTGTCTATTTCGATATTGTATGAGTTAAGTAAAATTCAAACGTGCCAATTTAGAGATAAAAAAGGTTTAAATTAAAATTTAAAGGTTGAATAAAAAATAATAAAAAGTTGAGGACCAACAAAGTTTATTCATGTAAAAATTAGGTTAAAATTATAGATTTAGCCTTTTGTAGTTAATTAATAGTAACTTTGACATATAAAAAGATATTTTTAAACATTAAAGGATAAAAATAAAAGGAATAAATAGTTATTACATTTTATATTAAAGGTTATTTATATAATTGATTGCTAATTGACACTAAATTTAACGGGGTAAGCTATATAATAGTGTGTTAGACCCTAAATTTTAGCAGCCCTTCAGCGTAGTTCAATGATGAAGCTATATTGATGCAAAAGGATAAAAAAAAGCATATTTTTACCCTTTAAGTACGCTGCCTCATCCTATTAACCCTTAAAACTCATAATCCGAGGGTTTGAAACCCATAAAGTTTAGACCTTTAGCCCCAAAACATGTAGAAATGGACAATTAGGCTATAAAACCTAGAAAAAGGCCAAAGTCCACGTGCAAGACCTAAACCACACATGTAGGTCATCTACCTAGGGCATAGGTTGCTAATCCACGTGTGTGGGTGCTCACTCAAAGGCTTGGGTCACCCTGTCACATCCATATCCTCAAAACTTTAATTAATATAATTTAAAATTTATTTAATTAAATATAATTAAGTATTTATTTTAGGTAAGGTGATGAGCACAAATCCGCAAGCGTACAGAATCGTATCAAGTAGTAAATAAAGATATCGTCCCACAAGGATTATAGGTTGAATACTGCAATACTCACAATGTTTGATTATTTAGACAACGAAATAGAGTTTGGAAATTCAAAGAAATGAAACTAAATTAAAAAAGGTAAAAACATAAATTCAATGCAAATTTTAAAAGCTAAGGTTCTTTATTCTTAATTGACCATTTCAAAGGATTGATTAATATCTAGGTCCACACTAGTTCTAATTCATCTAGAAGGGATCTTAAAAACTATAGATTTTCCTCTTAGATAAATCTATAATTAATTAGAGATTAATCAACACTAAGTTAACCGGCTCTCACCAACCTAATGTCTTTTAATTCCAATTTTAAACATAACCTTTAATCAATATTGATCCACTTAATTGTCTCTCAACTAACTAAGCAATCAATAGGTCATTGCCATTTCCTACAGAACTTATCTCTTGATTAAGCCTATAGTGTCAATTCAATCTTAGGTTGGCCAGGCCCAAAATGACATTAAGCACAATAATAACCAATGAATTAAAACTAACAACTTAACAATAATCACAATAAGCACATGGTCAATTCAGAATAAGAACCCTAAAAAGGAATCTAGCCACTCATATTAAAAAGAAAAGAAAGAGATGAAGAAATGAAGAAAACAATTCCAATCATGATGAATAATAAGAAAAGTTAACATGAAAACTCCCTTCACCAAGGTGTAGAGAAAGCTTGTCCTTCAATCTTCAAAACCAAATCCTATTCTAATATGAGCAAAAACAAAAATAAGAACTAAAAACAAGAACAAAAGCAAACACTAGAACTAGAACTAAAACTAGGAACAACCCTTAAATGAAAATGAAATGGTCCTATTTATAGACCCAAAGACCTAGTAAGAAAGGTAATCTAACCCCTTTCAAACTCTATCTAATCAAAAATTAAAAGATAAGTTCCTTTCTATCCAAACTTCAGCTGAAAACTATCATCTCATTGGCTACCACATAAGTCAGGCATAGGTGTGCAAGAAAATGGCATGGCTGCGTAAGAAACAACATATTGCTGAGTTTTGTGTCTGGCATGGCCGTGCCACCTGTATCATGCCCAAAAATAACTCTTAGGCACGACCATGCTCATCCCCAACGTGGATAACTCCTTATGTTGAGTCTTTAGCCTATCCAAACTTCAAGGATTGATCCAATCTTTATCCCAATACATCCTACAAAATAAAATACAAAAAAAATTATCTAAAAATAACTAAATTCTAGTAATTAAGACAAAATAACAAAATAAATTAAATTAACTAAAAAATAACTAACTAATGCAACTACTAAGCCTAAGATGCAATAAAATAGAGTGTTTAAAATAAGTATTTTTCACACTCATCAAATACCCCCACAATTGACCCTTTGCTTGTCCTCAAGTAAAATAAAAGAACAACCTATACAAAGAATCAACATCATGAGTAGTTCTTAACTTGAGGAACCATCCTACTCTCCCCTTAATA
>CATIWO010326561.1:0-10340 GCA_949673435.1 Macaranga tanarius | reverse complement strand
ATATCATTATATTAATAACTACTTACTCAATGGCTTCAACTCCTTCAAAATAAAGCTTTTCTATTGATTTCCACCACCTTTATCCTTATGAATGCCTACATAACAATCATACAATAATACCACATCATAAACAAGATTCTAGTACTTGAACTCAACTAAATGCAACTAAGTGCAACTAGGAGCCATTCCATACTCTGAGTTCAATATGCCCCATTGTGTCCTACACAAGTGAAAAAATCATGAAATTTCTACTGAAGCTATATAAATGAGTCTACAACAAATTTCAATTGGAATTTCTCAATTTGGATATGCATAAATTTAAATATGCATTTTTAACTAAAATCGGGCAAAACAGAGTTGCCACTTGAGCACACAAATGTCAAGGTGAATTACTCAACCTAAATGGCAGAATTTCGACTTCCTTAAAACATAAGAGTTGTAGTAGACATCCTGAAGTTTCCAGAACATTAAACCACACTCAATTTAGAGCACCACAACTCTAGATATATTAAAAACAATAAGACTGAAAAGCAGAGCATACAGAACCCGAATTATGCAACCCAAAATAATGCAACTACAACAAATAAAAACACAATTAAATCTTACCAAATGAGACTTTAATGCATATGAGACCCCTCAAGGCTTCCTAAGACACCAAATTGATAGCTAGAGCCACACCAAAATCTCACCAAAATCCTCTCAAAGCCTCTCTTTTCTTCCTCTACGTTTTCTTCACTTCTCAACACACACACACAAAATTTGATATTCACCTTAAACCACCCACCAATTAAAATTCAGCACTTGCCCTTCAAAAGTCTTCTAATATTAAAATACTCACCAACTAAATAAATACATGCTTATCTCTTATTTTTTAACAACTAATATAATATTAATATCTATATATATACAAATATCATAACTTGTCTCTACACACCCTTCAAGAACTAAAGTAATTACTCAATAACTCCATAACTTTCTCATATAACAAACAACTCCTAACTTTTTTAACAATTTAGCCCCTCTCAACCCAAAATGCATATGCCCCATATATATGCAACTCCTATCTCTACTCCACATGATAAGAAAATAACATGCATGAACAGTGCTTCTAAAATTACGGGTGTTACAATTTTTTATGGCCGTGTGCTATCCCGCATCGGTTGGGAGGGAGAACGAAGCCTTCCTTATATGGGGGTGGATACCTTCTCACTGTGACGCATTTTAAACCCGTGAGGGCCCTTGCTGGGTGTCTTGTGGCCAAAGCGGACAATATC
This sequence comes from Macaranga tanarius, assembly GCA_949673435.1. NCBI lineage: Eukaryota > Viridiplantae > Streptophyta > Magnoliopsida > Malpighiales > Euphorbiaceae > Macaranga > Macaranga tanarius. The sequence continues at coordinate 9,066 of CATIWO010326561.1, read as the reverse complement.
ACAGGCGGGTTGGCTGGTGCTGTTACAGTTGGTATCAGATCCTAGGGCCCGGATCGGTGTGCCAGCAGGGACGCTGGGGCCCATTGGGGGAGTGATGGCTATGTGCTATCCCATATCGGTTGGGAGGGAGAACGAAGCCTTCCTTATATGGGGGTGGATACCTTCTCACTGTGACGCGTTTTAAACCCGTGAGGGCCCTTGCTGGGTGTCTTGTGGCCAAAGCGGACAATATCACAAGCGGGTTGGATGGGGCTGTTACAATATAGATAAGAGGTCGGTAAGTATCGATTCATTTCACTTACAAGATCAGTGTGGAAAGGAGTTACTAGAGTGGTTGATATGATGATATTTTATGTGGGTAAGACAAGTTGATAAGATATACGAGAAAAAGTTATAGCATATTTAATTAAATTATTTACTATAACTTCTAGTAATATTTTATGGCAAATAAAAAAGAATTTCGAGGGATAACTCAGGATTGTGCCTGAATGTGGTTATTTTATTAAAACTACGATTATTTGAATCTGCTTAAAGTATTTTAAATTCATTTGATTATTATTGCTGAAACTATTTGAAAGTAATATCAAAAAGGATTTTCTTATGATTGAAATGCAAGTAATATTTTTATCCACTCACTGGGTAATTTCCGTATGAAATTACTCACACTCTTTTATTTTTTTAAAATTTTTAGTATAGGTGTTTAATATCTGCTTAGCTAGCAGTCCAGAGATGACAGTGCAGTGTAGCACACCGATAAAGAAGATGGTTAAAATGGACGATTCTAGAAGTATTAGAGACTGACATTAGAATTTGTTATGTAATGTAATGTCAACCTCGAGTGTATAAAGAGATGTAATAAATTAAAATGGCTTTAAAATTTTAGTATTTTAATTCTTGTGATATTGTTGTTAAGAGATATTTTATTATCATTAATTCCTTAATTATGTGTATTAATAGAGATGTATGGTAGTCGGGGCGTTTCATATAAACCTTTATACATCCTATTTTCATCAAAATATATCCTAGATCAACGTTTACAATGGATCTATTTCTCAAAATCTCAATAACAACAATTAACTTTAAAAATATAAATAAATCTTTTGATTTTTAAAGCCACGCACTGATTTCTCCAACCAGATCCTTGCTTTGCTTCTTCAAACTCGAATTCCTTCTTCTCTTCAGAGCTTCTCTTCTTCCTCTCTTTCTTCTCTTCCTCTTTTTCTTCTCCTTCTTCCTTTTTCTTCTTCTTCTTTCTTTCCTCCATACTTCTTCCCGTAGCATCCACCCACTTCTCTACACTTTCTCCACTTTAGTCCCTTCTCTATCTTTTCTTCCTTCCTAACTTCATTTACTTTCTTTAGTTACTATTACATCCTATCTTTTCTTTCAATTTCATCCTTCCAAACTTTCATTTAATATCATTCCTCAATTTCTATTCCTCAATTATACTTTATTTCTTATATTTTATTCTTATCGATTCTCACCACAATAAAAATGTTAACTCCCAACAACATCAATTTAATATACAAGATAATTAACTTTTTAATTATTTACCCAAAATAATAACAATTAACTCCAATTGGCACTAATTTAATATAATAAAAAAAATCCTTAATTATCATTAATTTAAATTAATCATGTTCAAGGATACGGATGTTACACAAATCTCTTCCAACATTTATTTTCTCTATATATAAGACTCGAACTTGATACCTTGAGTAAATTTCTTTAACACATATTTTCTCCATACATAAGACTTAAACTCAATACCTTATTTAAAAGAATTCAAACTCTTTACCACTTGGATCTTATCATATAATTTTTATTTTGTGACTTTTTTTTTTGAGCTAGTGGAGGGGGAGACAAAAATCAAACCCTTAACCTATTGATGCTTTGAAGGGAGTTATACCACTAGACTATCTACTTATTTTGTGAAAACTTAAGGTGTATGTTAATATATTAGCATTTTCAAATATATCAACTAATATTGTTAGAAAATGACATTTACCTAATAAAGCATAATATGTTTTTTTCTTCCAATTAATTTACCATTATAATGTGGTATATCATCCTATCTCATATATACGTTTTGATACAGATTTCAAAATAAAAAGAATTCATGTGATTGGATATGAAAATTAAAAAATTCTAAGTTTTACTTATGCAGATAGTCTATTTTGTTAAGTAAAATTATTTTTTTTTTAGTAATTTCAGAGATATAAAAAGAACTTGAATCAATTGACACAAGGTATACAAAAATCTATATGTAAAGTTAAAATTAAAAATTTTAAATAAAATTGAAAATATTTTTAATAATAACTTTAATTTCACTAAGATAGATTTCTAACACTTAAAAAAATATTATTGTAAATACAAACATCATTTTAAGAAAATTACATTCAAGTTTTCTAATAATTAATTCAATTTCAACCAAAAACTTAATTTTAATTATTCAAAATATAAGATAATATTTTTATTGTATAATATATTTTGAAGAGTTAAAAAATTTTACCAATGAGAGTAAATACTAATGTAAATTAAGAGTTAATATGTTGTTTACACTGTAAATACATTAAATGTGGAGTGTAAGTATTAATAGATAGAGTGTAAAATTTCCACCCAGATTGTAACATCTCATGTCAAAACCTATTGGATGCAGTAGCAAAAGCTTGATGAACTATCGATGCTTTGGAGGACTCGAAACCTTAGTTATTTTAAGGTAGGTTTGGTGAGCTATACACAAATAATTAATAAGGAAGGAAGATGCCATAAACATCAATGTTAAGGCAACTTTTAAAATTTTGTTGCAGCCTTCACTGTTGAATCTAAATTAGCTGAACTAATATAAACAACACTGTTTATATTTGCCATAACAACAATATTTATATATGCCATAGAATTAAATATTAAAATAAAACTTGCAAGATTAAAAGCAAAAACCGGGATTAATTATGGGTAACCATAGCTTCTTCCTCTAGCTCCAAAAATGGTCATCTTAATGAAAAAATAATTACATATTTTTTTTTTGGTCTCATACATAATTATTGTTTATAACTATATAAAAGTATTTTTTATATATAATTTTTTTTATAGTAGCTTGGCTGCTTAGGCATTTTGGCATTCAAAAATTTCTCAAAAAAATTTAGTGTCCTTATTTTATAAATTTTTTATTTTTTTCACCTTATAAATTAATACTTGCTTTGGTCTCCTCAAAGAAATTTATGATTCACCACCAATACAAGGACGGATAGGGCTAGATCAAAAAAAAAATAATAATAATAATAACTAAATAGTGTACGCAGTACCTATAAACTCAAATATAATAATAACTACATTAAAAATACTAATCCTGGTAGGATGGAAATGGCTGGGCAATTCACGACAACTGGCCGAAGTAGAGTATAGAGGATGATAGGATGGAAGCCACCTGATATAGGGTGGGTGAAAGAATTCTGATGGTGCTGTCAATAAACAAAGACAAGTAGATAAAAAATTAAGTTAATTCTGATGGGAGTATATATATGCTCAGTTCGTGGGGTATTTGGGAAGGTTTAGAGTTGGTTTGGGAGCTTGGATATAGTAAAGTGGTACTGGAAGCAGATAGCTTGAGTGCAACCAATTAAGTTACTCTAGCTACAACCAGAAGAGGCTTATGTCCAAGGCCAAATCTGGAGTGACATAAGTTGATTCATCCTGCTGCAGACTTATTAGCGTGGCTATCTTATGACAGGATGGGGATCAGTTATAATAGGCTGATAGTTGTGTAATTTTTGTCAGCTACTGCTGCGTTTTTCAAAAAAAAAAAAAAAAAAAAAAACCTAATCCTGTATAGATTTATGCATACATTACTCTATGAACACATTTATTTAAGTCAACAAGGTAGATAAAATTTACATATATATATCAAGAACCTAAAAATTAACAATGAAGAAAAATCCTTAATTATTCAACTTTGCTTCTGCTTGCTTTCTGTAAGCATTTATCCGCGCAAAAATGTTTTGTCATATGTTAATATTAAAAGATATCAACAAAAAAAATAATACAAAATCAAACAAATATTAACTGGTGTGATCTCTGTTGTCGTTGGGAGATGCAGAAGCACTCTTAGTAGAAGAAAATGGCAGCGAATTGGGTGGCAGAAACATTAAGCTTCCTGGCTGAGAGTTCGTTGGAGTGGTTTTGTTCATGTAGCTTGTTGCACATGCGTTAGCGTTACCTTTAGAAGCAGTAACTGTTGTTGATGAGTAACCACTGGCCACTGGAAAATGCTCGTCCCACTTCAACTTCTGTGCCAAATTATCCCCTCTTCCAAGATTTGCACCACTGGCACCACCACCACCACTTCCAGTGCCAATGATAGATGTGAGAGCAGCTGCTAAAGCAGATTGGAAACTTGGGTCTGCTGTTATTGCTTTGGTTGCAGCAGCTATGGTATCGGGTAATGGTTGTTGCTGATGATGAGTAGCAGCAGCAGTAGTAGTAGTGGTAGTAACTGGGGTTTTCTTCTGCATGTATGATTGGAAAATGCTGTTTTCCATGGTTGATCTTCCTAGGCTTAAATTTCCTAGTGGATTTTTGTTGTAGGGTTGAGAAGTGCTGTTTCCATAGCTAAAGAACCCGTTGCCCCAAGGCGTTGTGCTGGGCTCAGAAGAACTGAAGTTTAGAGTACTGGTAGGGGCAAATTTTGGGATTGGAGGGTATGTTGAAGAAAATGGTCTATTGAAAAATGATGACGAAGATGGGTTTGATGAAGTTAGGTCAAGAGTGATTGTAGGGTGTGAAGGTGAAGGTGAAAGTGAAGAGTTGTGCAAATAAAATTGCTTAGAATTTGGGTTATTGGATAGGTAGAAGTTTAGTCCCTGGAGATCAGCAGGAATGGTTGTGGCAGATGATGAGTGGTTAGGGCCAGTGCGAGAGCTTGAAGATGAACCGGACAATAGCATGGAAGCAGCTGCAGAAGTGGTAGAAGCCATAGCTGTAGCTGAAAGGGGAAGTGGGTGGTTGTGTGTTCCTTCATAGGTGGTGATTAAAATGGACATATCCTCTGCACATCTTTGCACCTGAAATCGCATGCATATTGAAAAATAATTAGAGACTGTGATAAATTTTTTTAAGGGTGGTGATAGGTACCGCGCCTTGAGATATTGCGCGGCGTAATACCGATAAATTTTTTTTTTTTTTTAAATATCTTATTTATAGGGCTGTTTATTTTGAGGAAATTACCTTTTTTTAAAAAAAAATGTATAGCAATAGCAATTATGAATCATTGAAGGACGCTGATGTCATAAACGATAAATTTTTTTTTGTCAAATTTGTATTTTTATCCCATTAACTTTATAATTAAGAAAAATTATATAATGATCTAAAAACACATATTTTAATTGAACAATTAATTAAATTGATAAAATTTAAAACTTAAAAAAGAAACTGATGAATTCATCGTCATCGTGTCATAATTTAAGAACCTATGTTTTATAATTGATTAATTTATTATTTATTATTTGTGTAATTATAAAAATAGTGCATGGATATTTTTATAAATGGTGGCTAGCGACACCAAACCAAACGTTTTCCATAATTGAATATATATATACCTGTTTTCTTACTGGGCAAGATGGTGCAACAGTGCAACGATAGTATGCTCGAGGGCATGGATTTCCTTTTGCAATTTTTTGTCCGTATTTCCTCCATTGGCATCCATCGTTCATCTGCACATATATGGAGACTTATATCAATGCATCTGTGAGATGTTCGCATCCATTAATATTTAAGAAATGTATTATTTTTATGACAAGTGATTAATAGGAGGGAGGCTCTTCCTACTGTGAAACTCATAAAGTTTGGACTTTCCGGCTTAGAATTAATTAATGTATAAAAAAAAACTATATAGGTTTTTTTTTTTTTTTTAACAATATTGTACAACTGTTACCATTACTTAGTTGTTAACAAGAGAAGAAAACAAATTAAATCTGAAATACCACCCCCACTTAACAATCAGTGAAATCTGATAAATTCTTATAAGATTTAAAAATGATATACAAAAAAATAAATTTCTTGGGATGATAAAGAAAAATCTCGAACTCTAAACCTTCCACTCAGTTGTGGTGGGATCCAACCCACCCTAGTTGGGCTGATTTATATAGATTTTTTTCTATGAATTGGACTAAATTAAAATATTCAAATAAAAATTACTCTCATCCTAAACCTAAAATGGCTATGATTAGTAATTACATGTCATTGAGCTTTTTCTTATTTATTATTCTTTTGGTAAGTCACTATGGCTATGCTTAGATTTCACTTTTTTTTAATAGAAAAAAACATTTAGTGAAATATTGATATATAAACTATATTGAGATATGCAAATTATTCTTTTATTTCATATTTCATTTTATTTTATTTGTAGTATAAAAAATTTTATTAAAATCATCTAGAATATTAATCTTAAATCAAGTAATTCATTTCAAAATTTGCCAAATGTGACCTAAGAATCAACTGTCAATCTGTCATCAAATTGAATCTTCTAGGGATTAATTAGGGGTATTAAACTCCGCAGGTCACTGAACTTTGATTAAATTTCAATTTGTTTCTTTTAAATTACTAAACTTTGATTAAATTTCAAAATGGATACCCAATTTCTATTTGCTTCTTTTAAATCACCTAGCGTCAATTTTATTTTACAGAGGATACATGCTAGAATTAAAGGGTATTTTGCTAACATGGCGAACGGAGAAAGAATATTTTCAATCGATTCGTCACGTCAACCAACACCTATTTTTCATATCAAATTATAAAATTCTAGTCAAATAAATTTTTTATTTATTGTACCTAATACTTAGTAATTCCAGCATGTATCATCTATGAAATAAAATTGATGTTAGACTATTTAAAAGAAATAAATTATAATTGGGTATCCGTTTTGAAATTTAATCAAAGTTGGTGATTTAAAAGAAACAAATTAAAATTGGGTATCCGTTTTGAAATTTAATTAAAGTTCAGTAACCTGCAGGGTACCCAAATAAATTAGATTTAATACTAACCGTTGGAGTATCACATCTAGCTCTGACACAAACCCTAGCTTTCTTAAGAGGGGGTGCAACTTCATCTTCTCCGGTACTTGGCACAGTAGTACTATTTATAACCTTAGAAGGCCAAGTCTCTCCACCATCTACTTCTTTAGGTTGTTCTTCAGAACTATCCACAGGACTTGAATTTGGCAAAGGACGACGTTGGCCAGTTCCAAGATATTTTGGTACTTCAAACTTGCAATCTAGTCCAAGAGAAAGACCTTGATCATTAGCTATCTCATCATCATCATCATCATCCTTTTCATGGCTACAAGTTTTGCTCTTTCCATCATTTTCGGAATAATATTTGCTTGAAAATCTCCCTAGACTAAGGGACACAAGCTCAGGCGGTTCATCAACTGTTTGATAATGATTTTGGTGATCTGGGTTATTGTCGACTGTAGATGTAGAAGATTTCTTTGCTGCTTCTTCTTGTTGAATAATGCCATAGAATTGCATTTGAAGGTCTTGGTAATCTTTCATCATTTGACTCAAGTGCATTTTCAGTCTTTGATTTTCTTCTCTTACCACTCCCATTTCAGCCCTGGCTGATTCAAGCCAATTGTCCTAAACATGCAAATCAGAAACCTTATTAGTGATCAAGTGCAACTACATATGTACCAATGCATATATCTTAATGAAAACAAATAATAATTGAATAAAACAAATTGCCAAAATACTTATGTAACAATCCACATAAAATATTTCTAATTAAAATCCATGAAACATCTGATATATGGATTGATTTTTCACCTTCTTCAACTGTAGGAGATGTTGTGATCTAAGTCAACTATATATATAGAAGTTAGTGTGATCTAAGTCAACTATAGCTAGGGCTCATCTATGCATGGATGAACATAGATACTTTTGTCTCAACATCACAATATGCAACAAGAAAATTGAATCAGTTAATTAGGCGCTAGAATATTATAGATTATTTCATGGGGTTCAAAGAAGACCAAGAGAAAAGGAGGAAGTTTCAAGATATCTTCATGCTAATTAAACTAGATACAAAATGAAAGCTTCTAACTAACCTGCTCCTTTTTGCTTGAAGAAGATGCTTTTGAATCAGAATCCATGGTGGATCTATCCTTGTTCGTCACGATAAGTACCTGTTTATGCACCGGATGATTAAGGAAAAGAAGAAGAGAAAAGGACTTATATAGCTAGTGTTTGTCAACTCATGCACCTGTACAAACCAAAAAGCTTGGAAATGTACAAGATACGGACATTAGAATGCAAATAAAATTTAATCTTGTGCCTTAAAGTCATGTATGACTGGCCCATCTTCATGATTTGAGCACATGATCATGATAAAGGTCAAAAATCCTACTAATCAAAGGTCTGGATACCATAAGAAATTTTTGAACTGGTAGACTATATAAGTCAATTAATATGACTTTTAGACCTCATTAATTCATGATATTTAAGTATCTTGGGATTTCTCAAAATTGTCTCTATCCCCAAAAAGTCGTTTTTTCTTTGGGCTAATTATATTGGGGCTTTTTACCATTTTGGGTAAAAAATAAAATTTATTCCCAGTATAGGGTAGTTTGAAAAGTAATTTTCATTTTAGGATAGTTTTCTGTAGATGAAAAACAAAAACGCTAATTCAAGTAGCGTTTAGGGAAGCGGACAAAATTTTCCCTGCGCAAAACACTACTTGAAGTAGCGTTTTTGTCAGAAAAACGTATGATTTGACAAGGGAGAGCAAAAACGCTACTGGGAGTAGCGTTTTGGTTCGGTTCAATTTTGGTTCGGTTTTTATGAGGTTAATTCGGTTTGAATTGGGTTTGGTGTTCGGAGTAAAAAAACATAATAAACCGAAACGAACCGAATTCTTTATATATTTAAATTTTTTTATATATTTATAGGTCGGTTTGATTGGTTTAGTATTAATATTTTAAATTTTATTAATAATATTAGTTTCTAAATATATAAAACTCTTAATAAAATTATTTACTACCAAAAAAATTCTAACAAAACGTATTTAAATATATTT